>JAQPPZ010013617.1:0-68557 GCA_028583015.1 Wollemia nobilis
TTTTGGTAAGTTAGAGAATATCATTAAAAGGGTTTTAACTGGGTCCCTATCCCAGATTTACATCAAAAATGCATACATAACTCCCAAAGAGAAGGATAGTGATAAACCAACACAGGGGACAAACTTGTGACAACCCATTGCACATAAACAACAAAACTGGAAGACCCACAATACAGTACGTAAACCACCAGACATGAACTGAACAAAAACTAGCTTGTGGGGACACGAAGTGGGAAGGGTCAGCCCCCAACTACGGGTCAACATCCATGACCTCCTCATCAATGTTCTGCTTGATAGCCTGATTCAGACCTTCGATGGCGCTGGTGAAAGTAGTGATTAAGCTTTGGTAGAACATCCTTCTGATCTGATTAGAAAGTCCAAAAGCATTGAAAGGGTGCATAACCCCTTGGGACACAACATAGATAGACCTTGAGATGCAGCTGCACAAAAGACTCATGGTAATCGGAGCTATGAGAATCATCATGACATAGAGCCCATTATGGTATGTCTATCGCAAGCTTCCAAGAGCTCCAACCAAAGGACATATGGCGGGAAGGAGTGGTGCCACACTTCTAATGAAAGTTTACCCAAGCCAATATTTTCCAACCTGTCAACAATCCTATTCGCCTCCCTAAACACGTGATCGGTTTCCACTTGGCTATGTCTGCATAGGAGGTCTCGACATTCGTTGATCAGAGTCCTAATGTTCCACGGGGGGTCCTTGTTAGAAGTCAAGTAGCCAATGACGATGGCAGAATCACCTTCGATGTGGATCCCAGAACAATGATGCTTGGTGAGCTGGAGGCCACGCCACAGAGCCCAGGCTTCGGCCACATTGTTGGTCTTGTGGTGGAGGTTCTCTACAAAGTCAAGAATAATGGAGCCATTATGATCCCTCACAACACCCCTCATAACAGCCAACCCAGGATTTCCCTTGGAAGCACCATCGAAATTGAGTTTGATCCAACCTGCCATGGGGGGATGCCAAACGGTCATGGAACAGGGATGGGGGGCAGGGGGGTCCCACTTGGGGATGGGGATGCCGAGGGAGGTGAGGATGGAGACTTCCACGGGGCTAAGGGGAGCACAGACCCAGGGGATGAGCTGGAAATTCTCAATGGCAAAGGTCAGGGATTTGATGGTGGTCGAAATAGGGTCGATGGAGGTCTTCGAAAAGACTCGATGATTTTGTTCGAGCAAAACTTGCCAAACAAAGTGATGGAGGCAAATATTCCATAGGAAGGCAAGCTTGGGGTGACGAAAGGGGGTGGGCCACTGGGCAAAGAGTAGCAATAGGGAATTGGGATGGAACCATTGTATCTGGAAGGAGGAGTTCAAGAAGTCGAGGCTCTCTCTAGAGAACGAGCAATCCATGAACATATGGTTAACCGATTCCCAAGCAGATAAACATAGGTGACATCTATTGGGGACAAGGATCCCCCTTCTCATCAAATTATCAGAGGTGAGCGCTTTATTCTGGATAGAAATCCACGCAAAAAACCTGATCTTTGGGATGAGATGCTTGATCCAAACTGCAGCAAGGGGAAAGGACATTCTGGGAGCAGCCCTAATGAGAGAGAATGCAGACTTGACGAAAAACTCACCACTATCGGTCTTGGCCAGATCATACGGTCACGTGAAGCAATAGTGGGGATAAGGATGGTTCTTAACAATTCGGATAACCGGGTGCCAGCCCTGCCTGGGAAGCTCCTCCATTGATTTTTGTCGTCAATCAATATTTATATTATATTATATTATATTATATTATTATATTATTATATTTTTTATTTTTTATTCGAAGTAATCGACGACTCGACGTTACCGATAGGCGATCAAACATAGGGAAATGAGTAGGTATGTTTCAATTTGTCCTGCTCAGCCGATAGGCGGTCAAACATAGAAAAATGAGTAGGGATGTTTCTATTTGCCCTGCTCAGCCTACATGGATTTTCCTCGTGCTTCTAATTTCAAACAAAAAGATATGTTAAAATTTTTAGAGTATAATCTAACCTGAATTCTGTTAGTGTGTCAGTTTGATTAAAAGGATACCAAGTGATACCAACTTGACTAGAACAATACTAAGAGTCTATAACAGTTTGATTAAAAGGATACCAAGTGATACCAACTTGACTAGAACAATACTAAGAGTCTATAACAGTTTGATTAAAAGGATACCAAGTGATACCAATTTGACTAAAACAATATTAAGAGGGTCTAATTTCAAACAAAGAGATGTATGTTAAAAAAATTTAGAGTATTATTTGTAAATAGTAATCTAGTTTGAATTTTGTTAGTAGATAATAACCTAATGGGACTTTTCAACCCAATAAGTGATACCAACTTGACTAAAACAATACTAAGAGAGTCTATAACAGTTTACCAACTTGACTATAACAATACTAAAAGAGTCTAATTTCAAACAAAGAGATGTATGTTAAATTTTTTAGAATATCATTTGTAAATAGTAATCTAATTCTGTTAGCGTGTCAATTTGATTAAAAGGATACCAAGTGATACCAACTTAACTAGAACAATACTAAGAGATAATAGATATCAATCAATGACAGTAAATGTAATAGAGGAGGACCACACGTGAAATAAGTGTTGTTAAAAGTAGTAAAAATGTAAATGTAACCAAGAGGAGGACCAGACGACCAACAAAATGTTTTTAATTGGAATCCGTCAAAATTAACTTTTAGTCGGAGTTTTAAACTCCTGGCGGCACCACAGCCACGACAGTCCATTTCCATTTGGAGAGTTGGATATTGTGCTGCAGCCGAGTATGAGTACGAGAAAGAGAATTTCAGTATCTTCATCTCCCATACGCATCCAGAGGCAACATAATTTCGGGGAGTTTCCTCAGGCTCAACATACCCAAGCTAAAACCACAGATCCCAAAGAAGGTGAAACCATTAAGCACACACAGTGCGCTGAAAATTAAATTTCAGATTCATTAGTGCTTGTAAATATGACATATATTTGTGTTGTTAATAGTTGCGGCCCTGAGGGTGATAGCCAGCAAAATGAGGAATACGAAATGGGACTTCAGCAAAGATCCCTCGTGGTTTACTCTCAGTGACAAGGAGGGAGAGCTCGGGGTTATCTGCAACTGTGTTTATAACAAAAACACTACTTGCCATATCAATAAAACTTTTAATTACTATTTGAATCCGTTCGAGTGATGATTTGTGTTTTGTTGCAGGTCGGTAGGACAAAATCGTCTGACTGGTGAAATTCCAAAGGAGTTGGGGAACCTCAGTAATGTGATATCTCTGTAATTGTCTCTCTGTGCTAAGTGAACATTCAATCTAGTATGTCAATTTTGAGTTGCAGCCGGAAAATAAATGTGTTATGTATGGATGCTGTGCAGAAGTGTTGACATTAACAGATTATCGGGGACGCTTCCGCTGGAACTCGGGAATTTGACAAAGCTGGAGCGATTGTATGTTTGTCTTTCTGCCTTCCCTGCATATCCCTTATATTTTTATATTTTGGTTAGGTCCGACGGGATTCCAAATTCCAACTTGACCAATATACCCTCCAACTGCAATGACCCAGGGTCGTCTCATTTTAACGACTTTCCAGTTTCGAAGAAATCTCATTATGAACTGAAAGAGTTAGGAGTGATAGTAAGTCCCTCTGTCTCAAGCTGACCTAATCACAACTATTTTTGTGGTTTTATCAGATAGATCGCTTAATAGTTTTTTAGTTTACATAGTAGAATAGTAGTAGGTTGTCGATTTTTTTATGAAGTATTTTTTTGAAATAAACTTACAGTATTGTTTAATAGTTGAAATAAAAGAAGTTTATAGAACTCACAATGTTACATTTATTTCATCAATAATACACTTATAATTGTTATATATTTTTTTTTATTGTTGGTTTTCTCTTTCATAGTCACTTGGATTTGTACATGTAAGTTGATGTTTCTGCTTATTTTTGTGTCTCGACCATTTGAGATCAACGTCAGTAAAATTAAGGTTATGATTTTTATATCTTGAATTTTTTGTTTTCATAACTTCAGTAACATTAAGGTTATGATTTTTATATTTTCATTTTTTTTTTTCTTCATAGGGTTCAATTTTTGAAGTTAATCTTCTGAATGGTGAATGGTGCAGTGATAAACATAATTCTTGGTGAAAGGCAAGAACGCCTTCTCGATGAGCCAATATACTAACTCAGCTAGACCTCTTCCATAGAAAATTTCATTTTCAAGTTTATGTTTTCCTACAAAAGAGAACACGTTGAGATTGTTATAATGAATACATATTTGGGAGTTCTATTCATAGGTCTATCTTTAAAGCTCTGTTGAGATTGTTATAATGAATATATATTTATATATTTGGGAGTTCTATTTATAGGTCTATCTTTAAAGATCTTGCCCCAGTTATGACTTTATAAAGAGTGTTTCTTCTTTTCTTTCTTGGAATGCCCATGCTCTTAGATGCTCTTTTAAGACATGCCCTTGAAGATACAACTGTTTGATTGAATTATTAAATTGGCAGTACTTTATAGACCCTCAAGCCTAGGATAAATTGATTGGACAATGGATATGCACTAAGAGATTTTAGACCATTGTGTTATAGTATATGGTCCATTATGAGTGAATAGTCCCTCAACACATTGTTTAGACTTTGCCTGTAGCCCAACCTCGCCATCTCAAGAGGATCTTCAAACTCACCTTCCATCTCCATGAACTCAAATCCATGAGATATTGTGCATTAGGTTTACAAAGATCCATGTTTAGCACTTTGCTCTACATAGTAGGTTGCTTCCATAAACACTTATGGTCAAAGGCTAGTGTTTGGAGGCTAGTATATTTCTCTAGTTTATTGGTATTTTAATATTTTGACTCCCTTCTTCAAATAGATACTACTTGAATGCTTCCCCTTGTCTGCTTCTTTAGAAGCGACTAAATAATAAATAAATTAGAAAATATGTTTTGAACTATAAATAATACTCTCAAGTCACTTGGATTTCTCCTCAGCTTCTCAATTCTTACATAGATTATTATGTCGAGCATATCCTACATATTTTTTATGGTACCACTACTTGTCCAACCATATTTGGCATAACTAGATCCATGGCCTTAAGATACCATTTAGGTAGATGAAGGTATGCTTCCATTGGTTACAAATTGAGTTTGGATGCCACATTTCTATATATGAGTGGATTTGTTGCCTTTGCATCACCAAGAGGTGGACATGGAATCGAGTGCCCTATCTATTGTGAGATTAAAGCAAGTTATTCTTGCCTATGTAGGGTTGAGGGAGACCACTTACCTTATTTTTTTCATTGCTACGACTAGAAATATTTTTTTATATACATCTATATAGCAGTTAGTTTTATATGTTAGGTTTGAAATGGGTCCTCGAGGACTAGTAGTCTAATCACCTCCCTCTTTGCTCTTCCAATAGTTGGAGGTAATAAATAGTTGTTGGATAATAATACAACTCAGAAAAATATGTTAGATTTGTGAGGTAGTATTTTCCTTAGGAACAATACTTAGGGACCTTACTCTTCCTCTTCACATTTTAGATGTAGGAGATCTATAATACCCTTCAACATATACTTTATATGGTGTAGATGAATGATAATAATGGATACTTTTCTACATGGAGGGTCATCACCTTGGATATTATGACCTGGACAATGCCTTCCCACAATTGCTTAGCCTAGCCCTCTTAGTCCAAGCCACTCTCCCATTAATATCATTAGATATTGCATTGAATCCTTCCTAGTGATATGCTCATATTGTTGACCATATACTAATTGATACTCACAAGCACTAGTTCTAACTTCTAGGAATGATCTTGATCAACTTGATAATTTTCTTCAATAATGGATGTCTCAAACCTGACTATCTACATTACATTTGTACCATACTTGTACATGGCTATTTGTATGGTATTATATTGTACATGTTCTTGTATCACCTAAGGTTCTAGGTTGTACTATATGATGTTACACTTGGTGAACATGGTTAGAACTTTGTAATTTTTAGTCTTATAACAAATTATAACATTTAAGCTAGTCTTTTTGACTTTCAATGCTATTATAATATAATATACTTTTGAGTCATATTGATCTAATTTGGTCATTTGTGTAACAACCCACCAACTCAACCCAAGGGAGAGATTTTTTTATTATCAAGGAGAACTCACAAAAGAAGTTTCAATATTTTTAGAATTAAAAGGCATAACCACATTTTAAGTTATTGTTGCTACAGATGACACTCAAGTGGATAGGAGTGGCCAACATCTCATACTTTTGGGGTTCATATTTCTAAACCTCACTATTTAGAAAAGACATCATTAGTGGTCCCCCCCACTTTTTCTACACCCTCATCAATATATGATAACTTGACCACAACATAAAGATTATCCTTTAAGACCTATAACACTTAAAATGACATGTTTATCCCTTAACTATACATAAGCATGTCTATGTAGTAATCATTTGGCGTAATGCCTTAGTACATGGTTACGACACCTTCGTGGGCTAACTAAGGTCATTACCACTCACCTAATAATGAGCATGGTCACTCAATCCTCATTGTTCAAGGTACCACCAGTATACTATCTTGTGAATGATTCGTAGATATCACCACTAGGAATACATCCAAGTATCACTGCTTAGAACTACCCAAAAGTCTCACCGCTTTGGGACACCCGAACCTCACCATTCAAGGTGTATCATTCACAATTACTTGGATATTACTTCACCCCAACTCCTCCCAAGAATTGGGGTTCATATTGACTCAAAGGGTTTCTAATATGGTTCTAGTTTCATGCCCTCAAAAAGAAAACCCTTCTAAACCCATGAAATATATCATTTAAATTAAATAAAATTCTCTTACAAAAGAAAATAAAATACTATATTAAAGCATCATAGCACATCACTAAAAAATAGAAATTCGACTACTTTAATATAAATAATACTAACTTGAACACTTCTTTTATATCATTAATGAAAGAATGGGATATCATCTAAAGGAATTAAACCCATGAATTAGATTTTAACATATTCTTTGCATTTGCACATAATAAACATTTCAAGTACTTTATACAAGAATCTAATAACATTTAATCTTTCAACCTTTGATCAAATATCAAATATAACCAAAATGGTGTTTACAACATTTATTTTTTCTTCACAACTATGAAACTCATTAAAATCCTTATCCAAAATATTACATTTCAATCTTTTCATTACAAATATAAAACTTTCATCCTTTCCTCGACATCTTTACCTTGTTGGTCCTTCTATTCCAACATTTAATGAAAGTAAAATCAAGGATTAGGAAAACTCTTAAATTTCATATACAAGCTTGACATGCATTATGCAAGAAACACATACAACCATGCAAGAGCATACAATATGCAAGCAATACTATGCACAACATTAATAAAATTCCATACCTATATCAAATATGAATTCTTTAGCTAATTTAGCTTACTCATATTAAAAAATACTTCTCTTTTTCAAATATATATATTACCAATACATTTTTTTATATTATAAATAACTTCATTCATAATCCCTAAAAAAAAATTCTTTGAACCCATCTCAATATCAAACAGATAAAAGTCTACAGTTATAAGTTTCCATTAATGATGAATAATTTCATCTCTATGATCTAATAAAACCATTGATCAATTCAATATCTTGTTAAATAACCGAACGTATTATGTAATCAACATAAACAAAAATATTCATCCATGTACTTGATTAAACTATTATTTTCTTTATAAGTTAACATTAATGAATAATTTACTTATTATTTAATCAATATTAAAAGTCTTCAATATTTATTAATTTTTCCAATTTATAAATTAAACAGTTAAATAATTAAAAATTGACAACTAAACAAACATGGTATTTATTCAATATTAAAAAGACTTTCATAGTTCACTAATTGTTTCCTATAGACCTCTACAATGTTATTTAAGTTTAATAAAGGAATTTTGTAAAATGTGCAACATTTTACTTGCAAGAATGTTTATAAATAAATAAATAAAATAATCTTTCCTTAATACTAAAAACATCAAATCACAAGCTTACTACTCTTCTTGCATGGATCAACCTTTAGTTCCTACATTAAAATAAATAATATAAATCCAAACAAAAATTCAATTACTCACGAATAAAAGAAGACCATGCTCAAAAATGTATTAGTTCTTGAAATAATTTGATTACAACTAATTGATTTGTGGAAATTTAGGTGAGTGGCTTACAAAAAGTATGCATTGGTTATATTAGATTTACAATGAGTTTTGACTTTCTACATGAAATTCAGGAAACTATACAACAATATCAAAATAAACCTATATTCTAGGTAATCCTTTAAACTCAATTTACATGAGAACTCTTCCATCTCATGCTATTGGGAACAATTGACCTCTAAATAAATTTAATTCAAATCCAAATGTTTTTTTTTAAGGTTGCATGTGACTAAATTATTTTTCCTTTGCAGGTTTTCTATTGCAAACATCAGGGTTTTCACTACTAACACAGCCATAAAAACACCGCTTTCACAGCTATAAGGTCTAAGCTTTGGAACATGCATTTCATTTCTAGGATTTTGTTTGTTATGAAAATCCAAAATAAAGAATTCCCTCTCTCTCTATCCCATACTACAGCCCAAGCAATTATAAAACAACAATTCCAACACCCTATCAAAATTCCTTGCCAAATCCAAATGTTATTTTATAGCAACTTCATGCACAGTGATTTAGCTACCAAGCATAAACATAATCAAAATTTTGAAAATAAAATCACAGTAAGAAGGATACTCAACACCAACATCATCACCATCATGCAAGAATTAAATTGAATACTTATAATTTCTCTACTTTCAATCAATCAATCCTCCTTCTCAAAACTTTTCATCCAACTAGTTATTCCTTTTTTTCAATTGATGACTTTTTCGTTCTTTCCAAAGGCATTTTTAAAAGGGAAGGAGATGAAAACTCAACCAATTTTGTAACTCCTTCCTTTTATTTTCTTACTTGTTAGTAACATTTCTAATTTTCAATTATTAAAATATAAACATAATTTATTTATTAAATGCACCTCCTTTTGCAAGGTTAAAAATGTTTATATTAATTTTACCATCACTCATAAGCCTAACATTCACAAATAAATCATTATTGATTCAACATTATCATTTATTTAATGTTAGTGTGAAAACTAAAATTAAGAAAACATAATAATTAAATTAATTACTCAATTAATTTAATTAATATCTAATGCTAATAATAATCATTAACATTGATATTGAGTGATTTTTTAAGTATTATTTATACCCACTTGATGAAATCATTTGCCAAACACATTCTATGCATCAAACACATACATACCAATGATAAATGTTCATCAAACAAATGCATCTTAATACATTTTTCTTTAAGCAGAAGACTTTATGATAACTGTAACGTTATTACCCATCTACTAAAGATGCCTTTTTTGCTTAAGCAACCTCCTTGCTGGTGATGCAATTTAACCAAACATACACATATGCAATGCATCTATATGAGGGTATTCTTTTACCTTTGGGCTGTTGATGAGAATGTCATCTATTATTTTCATTTTTCTCTCAACTCTGGTGGTTGTCCCATACCAATCCACCCATGAGAGTACCTGGTCCTACAACCACAAATTTCATCAATAGTATCATATTTCAAAAGTAGTATAATCAATAGTATCATATTTCAAAAGTAGTATAATAAAATAATAAAGTGCAACTATCCATTCATATTAATAATTTAAAATGAGAGTATGCAATTGATATCCACACATCAATATATATAAATCAAGTATTAACAATAAGTCTTGCCAAGGAGGTTTGTTACAATTTATGAACATTAATTTAACTTATTTTTTTCATTAGTATGTCAAGGAAGTGGATACTTTTATAGTGGTTATCTTTAAGCAAGTTTCATAGTATTTTGATTACATGTAGTAAAATTAGGAAAATACGTAAGTAGTTTATAAGGCTTTTTATTTCATGTTAAGTTGAGATACCACTGAAATAAAGGTTCATGCTCCCCAATATTTAATTCTAATTAATGGAATTGAATTAAGTACCCTAGGTGAGATGATATAAAAGAGGCTTCCAAACATGTACTCTTTCATCTAAAATGTCTTTCTAGAAACATGTAAGATGGATGTAGCCTTCCTTTAAATGAGTATTCTACCTTTTGAAGCAATACATGCATGAAAAAAGCAATCCTTTGTAAGACTATTATACTTTTTCAATCAACATGAATGTTAATTATAACATTCTTAGGCGAAGAAAAATATAAACTAACATTCAATTTCCAAAACAAAACACCCAAATTTTCTAGCCATAGAATTTTTGAACAACAATATGATATATATATATATATATATATATATATATATATATATATATATTATTTGATAAGAGACAATACATGGAGATTCACACAAATGTAAATAGAATAGTAAACTGAAAAAGCCTGCACCTGGTAATTGCATCTACTGAATCATATAGAGATATTACAATAAAAGAGCCAAAGAACCACCAATTGGTAATTATATTCCTCTGAATGCAAAATGCAAACTCAGCAATAAATATGCCAATTAAAATCAAAGATCTGATTCTAAGATTCAAAGGTTTTTCTCCTCGAATCTGCCAACTAAGATTTAAAGGTTTTTGTATTCAAAATTGCCAAGTGATATTTAAAAAATTTTGTCCTCGAATCTACCAACTGAGATTCGAAGGTTTTTGTCCTCGAATCTGCCAATTAGTTGTTGAAGCACAACCACCACCCAAAACTGTAGAATAGTTTTTTTTTAATAAAATGTTCGAAAAACTTCCATGTTACTTCCAAAATTTCCTTTTTATTCAACCACCCCTTTTACATTTTTTTTTCAATGAATTTACACAAGGTTTTATGAGGGATATTATTCTCCTCATACTGAGTGGGATTTGAAACTTGGACCTCTCAAAGATAAACCAAAGCCCTTACCACTACAATAAGCTTGTAGTTCAACTTTTTTCTTTTTTAAACTCTTGTGGAATAATTGAATTTTTTCAAAATTCTAATGCATCCATTAAAATATTTGTTATGATTGTGAATTACACCAAACAAAATCCAAGGTAACCTAGAACACATCTATGGGAAACACCAGGACCACTCCAAAACTTAATACTACCTCCTAAAAATTAGGAAGATCCCTAAAATATAGGAATTTCTATTTTATTCACTAGGAAAATAATATAAAGCAAATGCATGTAGTCCATCATTCTTATGCCTCCTACACATGAGTATCCATTCACCATGACTACTCCACAAAAATAGGTGAGTGGGGCCCACAGTCTACTACCATCTAGAAAGGGACATTACAGGTTATCTTTAAGCACGTTTCATAGTATTTTGATCACATGTAATAAAATTAGGAAAATACACGAGTAGTTTATAAGGCTTTTGGTTTCATGGTAAGTTGAGATACCATTGAAATAAAGGTTCATGCTCCCCAAGATTTAAGTCTAATTAATAAAATAAAATTAAGTACCCTAGGTGAGATGATATAAAGGAGGCTTCCAACCATGTACTCATTCATCTAATATGTCTTACTAGAAATATGTATGATGAATTTAACCTTCCTTTAAATGAGTATTCTACCTTTAGAAGCAATACATGCATGACAAAAGTAATCCTTTGCAAGACTATTCTACTTTTACAAGCAACACAAATGTTAATTATGACATTCTCAAGCAAAGAAAAATATTGGTTGTAATTCTGAATTAATTTTATCGTAAATGCAACAACCAAGGTCTACTCACCTAGTTTTCAACAACACAAATTCAAAAAATGATTCATTTTAAAACAAATGTCACAATTTGATGAATGCACACCCAATTTTGTATTAGTACTTAGGCATATATGTTCACACTTTTATATCTTATACCGTTGCAGACAGAATCGTGAGTGCTTCGTACTGACCAACTTCTCGCAATAGACTGCCATTTATGAGACCCACCTTCTCCTAGCTTGAGTTCTAGGTTCTCGGCAAGGGGTTGCCCTTCTAGGGCCCATAACACCTAGAAGGGTGGATGCATATTTTCCTCGTCTTGTAGCATGGAGGACATTGTTCTATGACCCTATCTTCATCCTAATGGTCCATTGATCTTATCTTCATTTTCAACAAGCATTTAAGCCCATACTAGAGTTAGCGTATTATGCTTGTGCTTGTTAGATGTTCATATTTTCTATGAATGTTTATAGGGCCCACCAACACTTTGGATATAAGAACCAAGTATCTCATAATGTAACCCAATTGACGATAATATTGTCCATACCATCTATCGTTGGATCTTCCATCCCAAGGACTACCTCCCTAGTCTTGAGTTATCATTGGCTATTCTGCAGCTGGGTTACAAAATCATGAGAACCCTCACGTACTACCTTGTACGATAACTTGGAACAACATCCCATACCATTGTTTGTTACTCCCTTCGCATAAGGTTCACTGACCCTTTTTATTATTGCTAGAGAATAGTCATCCTCGAACCACAATAGCCACCACTACGAACTATCGGAGTTTGGTGGATGCCCATCCTTCTCGATGTGCATCAAATCTTATTTCATCCTCCTCGATGGTAATGTAGAGTTAATTCCGATAATTATGTGATTTCTTCATAATTCTAATCCTCGTTTAGTCATTTGGTTTTGATAATACTAAGTTATGGAATTTGCTCAAGTTTTTCTTTTAATACCATTTAAGAATTTAAATCATAATATTTCTCATAAAAATATAGACAATAAAACAATTTACATATAAATGAAAAACTCATATAAACACCTAATATTATCAAACTATGTAGATTACACTAAAATACATAATGATTGTATGAGTTTTACTCACTTAATTAAAAGAAATTCTAATTATAACCTTCTAAACTAAAAACTATGATAAATAAATCATATCACCTTATCATTTAATAAAACCAAATTAAAATTCTTTTACTAATAAAGCTTTGATCTAAATAAAACTCAATACAAACTACTACACTCTAAGTTGACGATATTACATTCTATATTCTTTAACCTAAAGATGTTATGATACGTGTGCTAAATAGTGACATTAATGTGTAAGCTAAGAAATAAACTAATCCCAATTGAAGGTTAAATTAGCCATCGATTATTATTGTTTGATCATTTGTGACAACATAATGTATAATACACGTTCTAATATTTGTGTTCATTCCAAAAAGCATCATGACATTAATCAGGCTACCAACTACTATATGCTTCCAAAAAAAAATTATTTTTAGTTTGTTCAACCTTTCTTTATTAACTAATGATGTCGCTACCTCAAAACATTATTTAAAGACATAATATCCATATCGATAACCAAATATGAACGACTTCACAAAGAATTTCTTCCCTACAATATAGTCGTGAGTGATCAAAGTCTCTACCTTTCATTCTTTCATTAAACACTTAATGTCGCACCGCCAACTCATATTCAACCAAAGCTAAGTTTGATATTAATAAAATAATTACCAATGTTCAGAGAAGATGTTGGTAGTTTTAAACAAGAGATTTAAGAGAGTTTACCTAATGTTTTGAAAGTTTATGATAAAAGTGAAATGACTGTTCATAAGTCAACTGTAAGAAGTACAAGATTTCATGTACACATTCTATGTTTTAATGAGAGATCACCACAAATATTTGAGTGGCATTATTACTTAAAGTAAATCCTCCATAAATCATAGCATTGTTAAAAACATGTTTTTATGGGTTTCTCCAATATGCAAAGTATTTTAATATCCAATAAATTTTTGCTACAAAATCAACTACTCTATTTGATAACAGAATAGATAGAGCTAGATGGGAAAACACCAAATATGGCTATCAACATGCTTCAGGTTGTGTAAAAGTTCATGGAAACAATTTGTTTAGACTAATGAATAGTATTGCATTCCCTTCACAACTTGTACATCTGCCGAACCTAATTTTTTTTATAAACATAAACATACTATGTTTAAGACTTGACTGACTAAAATATTCCAGCTATAAATCTCTGAAAATTCTTTCTATATAAAAGTTATAATATTATTTTCTTAAAATAAAAGATATATCATAGAAAGAAAGTTACTTCTTATAAATACATTATTCAACCAAAAGAGAGCCAAACACGAGCATTGAACCATTCAAGAATTACCATGTTGGTCTACTTAGAGATGCTTGCAATTCACCGCACTGGTCCAAATCTACCCGTTAACCTTTCGGCTAGCCACCCTCCGATGAATGATAGTGTTCAAGCACTATTTTTGGATTAGCATGTCTCATGAAAGTCTAATGCATACAATCACTCTCTAATGCATAGTGCACCCTAATATTGCAATCAACGTAGCATTATAATTTTTCAATATATTTATATACCATTGTTTCCTTTGTTTATATAGTCCATAATACATACTTCTCATCCACTGGTTCAGGGTTACTTATTGTCTAAATTTTCTTTGTTTTAAACAAGCTACCCTACTTGCTAGTACAAGGTTTAATAAAGTATAAATTCTACACTTCTTTAATTAAGTCTTACCATAACACACCACCATTTTCTCTGGTTTAGAGTTGGGTAAAGTGTAAACTTTCAATATTTCTATATTTTAAACATACCACAACACACTACCATTTTCACTGTACAAAGTTGTATAAATATTTATATTTCAATATTTCTAAAGAGTCAAACAAAAGAACCAATGACATTAAGCATGCAAGCAGACCAAACCAAAAAGTTAGACACCAACTCGACCTGGTTATTGCAGCACTTCTACTCTATCGATGGATGCTCGTCCTTAAAAACCAGAGATAAAACCACGCAAAAGATATAAAATAAGTTGGATGCTTCACTACTAGCCCGACATTCTCTTTTAAAAGAAATGAAAACTTTTTCCGAATGACACATAAGCTTTTACATAAGATGTTTGAAGAGTCGATGAGTCACAATACTCGTGGCACCTCCAAAAAAAATCGTATTCCTAATTTTGTCTTAATATAGTTAGTAACATGATTTATTATTTATTTTCATTTTATAATTAATAATAATTTTTTTATTATATTTTATATTTTTATTATTATTTAATATAGTTTTTATTTTATTTAAATTTTATTTTATTTATTATTATTTCTTTACAATACTCTTAAGCATGCATTGAATGCAACTATCAAACCAATTATGCAAATACATACAACATGTGATCATAGACATAAATGCTCCTATATGATTTTTTTTATTTTTGTGGGTTTCCATGTACCCACGAGCCATGGTGCGTAAAGCACAATATCATATCCCACCTTACCTAATGCTTCCAACCACTATCTTCGCTAGGGGTGGGTGCTCTTTTCATCTAACTTGCTTGTTATGGAGTGAAGACATGCACCTACATTCACAAACACTTTCAGCAGTATCACATTCTTCTAGTAAGATAATAATAAAATAGTGGGGATGTTACATTCTCCCCAACAAGAATTTAACACAATCCCTATGTTAGCCAAAAAAATTTGCAAGTTTCAAGATAATTGAACATAAAAAATCAGTCATACATTATGCAATATATCAAAAGATGCATGTATTACAACATTAGTATACCAAAATATGTATTATAAATCCAAAATATACAAATATTGATACATCAAACATTCAAATATTCATATAAATATCAGTCCTCAAATAGAAAAGGAAATTGTCTTTTCATTTTTGCCACATCTTCCCATGTGGTGTTCTTTTCGAAGTATAGATCCCATTGGACTCTACATTGATCGACAGTCATTTTTCTTAACTGTTTGGTTCTATATCCCAAAATCCTAATAGGTCAAACCTCAATGAGTTGTGGGTCCAATATCTGCAAATGAGAAACATCCAGTATGTATGAAGGGTCAACCACATATCTACAAAGGAGGGACACATGGAAGGTACTGTGGATCTTGGACAAATTAGGTGGTAAAGCTAATTTATATGCAACAAGACTGATTTTGGCAATGATTTCGAAAGGTCCTACAAAAGTGGAGCTAATTTTGGTGGACTTGATAGAGCTTTTGATAGATTTGACTCTCAAAAATACTTTATCACCAATAGCAAAATCTCAAGGAGTTCGTTTTAAATCAGCATAGCTCTTTTGATGATCTACGGGTTCTCAAAGTCGTTGGCGGATCTCTTTCAACTAGAACTCCATTATTTTTATAGAATCAAGACCAATTATTTCTTGATCATCCAAGTTATCCCACATTAACGGTGTTCTACACCTACACCCATATAGGGCTTCAAAAATGGCCATGCCCAACGTGGTATGATAGCTATTATTATAAGCAAACTCCACTAGGAAGAGATAATATTCCCACTTACTCTGGTGGTCCATACAATACATAGGCAACATATCCTTCAGCACTTGATTGACCCTCTCGATCTGTCCATCCATATCAAGATGATAGATTATGCTTATGTTAAGCTTTGTAACCCATGCTCAATGCCAAGCTTACCAAAACTCAAAATTAAATCATGAATCCTTGTCCGAGATGATTATTTTAGGGAAATCGTGCAACCTTACAATTTTCAAAGCAAACTTCTATGCTATTGTAGGAGCATCATCATGAAAATTACCTGGTATAAAATGTGTCATTTTAGTTAATTTATCAACAACAACAAAAATTGCATCATGCCAAAAATGATTCTTAGGGAGACCTACTATAAAATCCATAGAAATTACTTACCACTTTTGTGTTGGTATATCAAAATAATATAAACATCCCCCAGGATACTGATGTTTTGCTTTAACCTTTTGGTATTCAAGGCATTTGGTGACAAAATGAATCACGTCTTTCTTCATTCCAAGCCAAAAAAAGTCATTTTTTCAGGTTTTCCCTCATTTTCACCACTTCTGGATGAGCAGAATATAGAGCACAGTGCGCTTCTTGCAATATTGTTCTTATTATCTCATCATTATTTGGAACTACTATACAATCTCTAAAATATATCATATCCTCTTTAACTTGAAAATCCATATGCCGATTTGGTCCTTGCTCGACCTTAATACGACATTGGTTACAAAATTCATCATTTTTAGCAATACTTTGATTTATTCCTTTAACCCATACTAGCATCATGTTAAAGCAATTATGTATCATCTTCTGCTAAGTACATCAGCTAGATTTTTTCTTTCCCCTTTATATATTCAATCCCAAAATCATATTCGGCCAAAAATTCCATCCACCTCTATTTTCTAGCATTTAATAATGGTTGAGTAAAGATGTATTTCAAACTCTAATGATCTATTTTTAATTCAAAGGGTTTACCCAATAAATAATGTCATCACATCTTAAGAGCATGTACTACGATGACCAGTTCTAGATCGTGAGTAGCATAATCTACTTCATGCTTCCTAATTTTTCTTGACTCATGCTATAACAGTCTCATTTTGCATCAGGACTCCACCTAGCCCTTCTAGCGAGGCATTCGTACAAACTGTAAATGGATTACTAGGATTTGGAATCTGAAGAATAGGTGTGATCATAAATTTTCTTTAAGGACTCTAAATACCTCCTCACACTGAGTAGTCCATTTCAAAACCTTTACCTTCCTTTGCATATTGGTGATAGGAAAAGCAATATTTGAAAACCCTTTTACAAAGCACCTGTAATATCCAACCATTCCCATAAAACTTCTTACTTTAGTTACATTGGTGGGAGCTGGCCAATCTACTATGGCTTCTATATTTTTTGGATCAACCGCAACCCCATCGGCTGAGACTATGTGCCCCAAATACTACACTTGTGGTGTATAAAACTCACACTTAGTTAATTTTCCATACAATAGGTTTCTTCTAAGGATTTCCAGTACTATTCTCATGTGTTGGTTATGTTCTCTACTTCGAGAGTAGATCAAGATATCATCCAGAAATATCAATACAAACTAATCTAATTGTTCTCGAAACACATTGTTCATCAAGTTCATGAAGGTAGTAGGAGCATTTGTTAAACCAAAGGGTAGCACTGTGAATTCATAATGCCCATAATGAGTTCTAAAAGCAGTCTTGAAAGTATCTTCCTCTCTTATTCTCAACTGATGGTATCCATATTGAAGGTCTATTTTTGAGAAGATAGTTGCTCCTCTCAATTGATCAAAAAGATCATCAATCCTTGGTAAGGAATACTTATTTTTCATTGTTATTTTATCAAGAATTTTGTAATCAATACATAGTCTCAAGGATCCATCATCTTTCTTGACAAATAAAATTGGTGCTCCCAATGGTGAAACACTATGCTTGATGTGTCATTTTTCTAATAAATCTTAAAGTTGGGTTTTGAGCTCCTATAATTCAAGGGGAGTCATTTGGTAAGGGGTCCTAGCTATGGGCTTCACTCCTGGAACAAGCTTAATAGAAATGTCAAATTCCATTTTTGGAGGGAGTCCAAGTAGATATTCAGGAAAAAACATCCTTAAACTTATTTAATATTGGATACTATTGAAATAGAGCAAATTTGGACTCGATTTCTTATTTTTTGTTTATTTTTACCACACAAAGCTTACAGCCCTTCCTTAAGGCTCTTTTAACTTGCATAGTAGACAATAATTGAGGTTCTGGTGTCAGTCAATTGCAATGGACTCGGATTTGCTATTTGGAATCATCTATGAAGTCTAGTCATATTTCTTCAAAATTCAACAAGGCTTTGTGAGATTTTAGCCAATCTACACCTAGGATGATATCAAAAGCATGCAAGGGTGCTACATATAGGTGCCAATTTATTTTTCCTTAGGGAATATCTATTTGGGAGTCAAATAAACATTGGTTGACCATATAGGTTTGTCCTAAACCATATTCAACTTGCCACCCATTTGCCATAATCCATGGTTTTACTGATATGTCCATCACAAAACTAGAGGATATGAAACTATCGGTTGCTCCATTATCTATAAAAATACAAACTTCTTTCTCACCTAATTTTCCTTTTACAAGAAAAGAAGTGGCTTGACCTAAAATATTACGATTATTTGTAGCAGCATAAATTCAGTGAGGAGCTTCTTCAGTTGGTTTTCTTTTATCTGCTCTCTCTAGGTATTGATTTGCATAATGATATATAGCTCCACAAGCAAAGCATACATTAGGACCCTTTTTCATTCACCTTTCCCCATTATTATTTTGATTTACATTGTTCTTTCCTTTTTCTGGTACTGCATTTCTCTATGTCATTTTTCAGGAAAGTTTCTCCTATCCTATCGTCCTCTGTAACCCTGATATTTCCCATCATTCTTGTTGTCTCTTTTGAATTGGTCATTATCTCTACTTCTCTTATATTGATCCTTTCCCTTAATGGTTTTTTGGTATCTTATTTTCTTAGTTTCATCCTTTTCAAATTTTTGAAAATAAGCCTTTGTATTTTTCTGGCTTATTTCTTCATAACGTGCAGCATCAAAAGCTTTTGTCAAATTTTTAGGTTTACCTCATCCAACAGGAGTCCCAATTCTAGGATGTAATCCCATTACAAATTTGTGAGCTTTAAACTCTTCTCATTTATCATATTCTAGTGCATATTTCAATAGTTGGACAAATATTTGATAATATTCTATCACCAACATGTTCTCCTCATGTAGATTGGTGAATTTAGAGTACTTATCAATGTAGAATTATGGTGTAGTAAATCTATATCTGAATTATTTCTCAAACTCATTCCAAGGAATATCAGTAGCCTCATTTTGGCCTGTTTTCTAGTATATGGTCCACCAATATCTGGTTTGACTTGTTAAATGAGCTACTGCCCATGTATTTTTAGATTTTGTGCACAAGAATTGAATGGAAAAGTACCCCTCAGCTTCACTTAACCAGTTTATGAATGTTTCATCATCTCCCTTTCCATCAAATTTGGGAATGTCTAACTTTTTAATTTCTTTCTGCAATTCCACACTAACCTTCCTTCTTGAAGATCCGTTAGGAAATTCACTTATTCTCTTTAACTCCTTACTTTTAGTCAAATTATCTATTACCTTCTAAAATTGAGTAATAATTTCTTGTTTTTGGGTCATATATTCCCTCTACTGTTCCATGTGCTCACTCATTTGAACCCTTTGAATATCTATTGTTCCCTTTGCTAATTCAAATGTTCCTACATTAGCTAAATTATTTTAGTCATATTATCATCAATATGAGCAACCCTTGTTGTTGTTGTCTCTTTTTCTTTTCTCAAAAAACATCGAGGCATTTCGAATGTTTGTACATGATCTGACTCTCTCACGAGTCATATCAGTCCATTTCTCAAAACTTTTACAATTCCCTCTTTCGGATTAGTACTTACTCTTTTTGAGTCCTCGTCATTATACCTGGTGACAAAAGAGCTATGTTAATTTAACAAATCATATTTGAAACCTAGAATTTTTGTAACCTAGGCTCTGATACCAACTATAACAACCCAAGTCTACTCACCTAGTTGTCAACAATACAAATTCAAAATAATTTGATTCATTTTAAAACAAATGTCATAATTCGTCAGACTGAACGCTTGTCCCTTTCCTGGTGCTTTCAGCGATGTAAAAATTTTAAAATGATTGTGGCATGGTGGTTATAGGGGCGGATAGTGCGAAGATCTGTGTGGTGGCTTTCGGGGCGGACAACACAAAATACTATGGCGACCATAAAAATCCGGACAACCTGCCCAGATTTGTGGCGGCTATCGATTCCACCATGTTAAAAAAAAAACAAATGTCACAATTTGATGAATGCACACCCATATTTGTATTATTTGTATTAATTTTACACTTCATGATATTATACCATTGTAGACAGAATCGTGAGTACTCAAGACCGAACAAGTTCTTGCAATAGACTACCATTTATGAGACCCACATTCTCCTATCTCAAGTTTTGGGTTCTCGGTAAGAGTTTGCCCTTGTAGGGCCCATAACACCTAGAAGGGTGGACGTATATTTTCCCCATATCATAGCATGGAGGACATTGGTCCATGACCCTATCTTCGTCTTAATGATCCAATGACCTTATCTTCATTTTGAACAATCTTTTAAGTTCATGCTAGAGTTAACGTATTATGTCTGTGCTTGTTAGTTATTCATCTTTTCTATGAACGCTTACAGGATCCACCAACACTTTGGCTATAAGGACCAGGTATCTCAGAATGTAACACATTTGACAATAATGTTACCCATACCATATATCTCTAGACCTTCCAACCCCAAGGACTAGCTCCCTAGTCTTAAGTTATCGTTGGTGATTCTGCAACTGAGTTACAAAATTGTGAGAACCCTCATGTAATACCTCACACAAAAACTTGGAACGATGTCCCATACCATCATTCATTACACTCTTAACATAAGGTCCACTGACCCTTTTTATTATTGCTAGAGAACGATTATTCCAAAATCACAATAACCGTCACTACAAACTATCAGAGTTGGGTGGATGCCCATCCTTCTCGATGTGCATCAAATATTATTTCATCCTCCTCGATGGCATAAAATCTTATTTCATCCTCCTTGATGGCAATGTAGAGTTAATTCAGTAATTATGTGATTTCTTCATAATTCTAATCCCCGTTTAGTCATTTGGTTTTGATCATACTAAGTTATGGAATTTGCTCAAGTTTTTCTTTTAATACCATTTAAGAATTTAAATCATAATATTTCTCATAAAAATATAGACAATAAAGCAATTTATCATATAAATGAAAAACTCATATAAACACCTATTATTATCAAACTATGTAGATTACACTAAAAGACATAATGATTATATGAGTTTTACTCACTTAATTAAAATAAATTCTAATTATAACCTCCTAAACTAAAAGCTATGATAAATAAATCATATCACCTTATCATTTAATAAAACCAAATTAAAATTCTTTTACTAACAAAGCTTTGTTCTAAATAAAATTCAATACAAACTACTACACTCTAAGTTGAATATATTAAATTCTATATGCTTTAACCTAAAGATGTCATAATATGTGTACACAACAGTGATAATAATTATTAAGCTAAGAAAAAAATTAATCCCAATTGAAGGTTATAGTAGCCATCGATTATTATTGTTTGATAATTTGTGATAACATAATGTATAATGCACGTTCTAATATTTGTGTTCATTCCAAAAAGCATAGTGACATTAATCAGGATACCAACTACTATATACTTCCAAAAATAAAATAAAAAAAGTTAATTTGTTCAACCTTTCTTCATTAACTAATGATGTCGCTCCCTCGGAAGTTTATTTAAAGATATAATATCCAAATCTATAACCAAATATGAACGACTTCACAAAGAATTTATTCCCTACAATATAGTCGTAAGTGATCAAAGTCTCTACCTTTCATTCTTCCATTAAACACTTAATATCGCATCGACGAATCATATTCAACCAAAGCTAAGTTTGATATTAATAAAATAATTGTCGATGTTCAGAGAAGATGGTGGTAGTTTAAAAAAAGATATTTAAGAGATTTTACCTATTGTTTTAAAAATTTATGATAAAAGTGAAGTGATTGTTCATAAATCAACTGTAAGAAGTACAAGATTCCATGTACACATTCTATGTTTTAATGAGAGATCACCACAAATGTTTGAGCGACATTATTACTTAAAGTAAATCCTCCATAAATCATAGCATTGTTAAAAAAATGTTTTATGGGTTTATCCAATACCCAAAGTATTTTAATATCTAATAAATTTTTGCTGCAAAACCAACTACTCTATTTGATAATAGAATAGATAGATGGCTATCAACGTGCTTTAGGTTGTGTAAAAGGTCATGGAAACAATTTGTTTAGACTAATGAATAGTATTGCATTCCCTTCACAACTTGTACATCCATCGGATCTATTTTTTTTATAAACATAATTATACTATGTTTAAGACTTGACTAACTAAAATATTTCAGCTATAAAATCTCTAAAAATCTTTCTATATACAAGTTATAATACGATTTTCTTAAAATAAAATATATATCATAGAAATAAAGAGACTTCTCATAAATACATTATTCAGCCAAAAGAGAGCCAAACATGAGCATTGAACCACTGAATAATTATCACGTCGGTCTAGTCAGATATGCTTGTAATTCAACACACTAATCCAAATCTACCTGTTAACCTTTCGGCTAGCCGCCCTCTAGTGAATGACAACGTTCAAGAACTATTTTTGGATCAACATGGCTCATGAAAGTCTAATGCATACAATCACTCTCTAATGCATAGTGCTCCCTAATCTTGCATTTAGCGTAGCATTATTATTTTTCAATATAGTTATATACCATTGTTTCCTTTGTTTAGATAGTCCATAATGCATACTTCCTCTCCATTGGTTCAGGGTTACTAATCATATAAATTTTATTTGTTTTAAACAAGCTACCCTACTTTCTGGTTCAAGGTTGAATAATGTATAAATTTTACACTTCTTTAATTAAGTTTTATCATAACACATCACCATTTTCTCTAGTTTAGAGTTAGGTAAAGTGTAAACTTTTAATATTTCTATATTTTAAACATGCCACAACACACTACCATTTTCACTGGTATAGAGTTGTATAAAGATTTAAATTTCAATATTTCTTAAGAGTCAAATAAAAGAACCAATAACACGAAGCATGCAAGTAGACCAAACCAAAAAGATAGACAACAACCCGACCAGGTTATTGCAGCACTTCTACTCTATTGATGGACACTCGCCCTTAAAAACCAAAGATAAAACCACATAGAAGATATAAAATAAGTCAGATACTTCACTACTATCCCGTCATTCTCTTTTAAAAGAAATGAAAACTTTTTTCGAATGACACATAAGCTTTTACATGATATGTTTGAAGAGTCAACGAGTGTCAAAACTCGTGGCACCTCCAAACAAAATCTTATTCTTTATTTTTGTCTTAATATAGGTAGTAACATGATTTATTATTTATATTTCATTTTATAATTAAAAATAATTTTTTTATTATATTTTATATTTTTATTATTATTTTATATATAGAGGTTTTATTTTATTTTATTTATTTTTTAATTTATTATTATTTCTTTGCAATACTCTTAAGCATGCATTGAATGCAACTATCAAACCAATTATGCAAATACATACAACATGCGATCAAAGGCAGAAATGCTCCTATATGATTTTTTTTATTTTGATGGGCTTCCATGTATCCACAAGCCATGGTGCATAAAGCACGACATCATATCCCACCTCACTTGACACTTCCAAACATTGTCTCCGTCAGGGGTGGATGTTCTTTTCATCCGGATTGCTTGTTATGGAGTGAAGACCTACACCTTCACAAACACTTTCTGTAGTATCACATTCTTCCAGCAAGATAATAATCAAATAGTGGGATGTTATAGTAATAGGGAATTAAACAAAATGTGATAATAAGTAATTATATTGTTAATGAATTTTGACCCTCCTCAAATTCATTAACGGTTGCACCATTTAAATATCAGGTGGTATGTGGTGGATTAGTTTGTGCTAACTACACCCAGAGCAATGTCTACACTCAGACAAAGACTTTTTTTAGTAAAAAATATCATGCACTCTTTTATTAAAAACTTGTTTAAATCTCCTTCTTTCATGAGTTGTTCGAATTCTCTAATATGTAAAATATCTTGAAAAGCTAGAAAGTTGGCAGGGAAAACATCTTACAAAATCTGGAAAGTCGACAAAAAATATATCTTGCAAAATCTAGAAAGCACGTGGGGAATTTACAAGTCTTTCTAGTTGTTGGTTGATTCATTTCTATCACTTGCTGGACTTTGTAACATTTGCGGAATGAATACAAGGACTATTTTAGCTGTATCTGTGTATTTTCAGTTTGGGTTGAATTTTATGTGGTACTGGCCCTTGTTTCATCTCACCATACCTCTTGTAGTTGTTTCATGATATGTTTTATGTTTTGTGTATTGTATTGTGTCTCTTACATATTTTAGGTGGATCAATCAATCATTTTCCCTTGGTGTATTGTCTCATTTTCCCTTGGTGTATCGCCTCATTTTCCTTTTGTCTTGATTTTTTTTGTTTTATTTTTTCCTTTTCCCTTTGTAGGTTTTGAGATCTAGCTCTCTCTGGAGGCCTTTTTCTCTCAGGCAGTCCCACATGAGAGGAAAATCCCCATGTCAATGCCATATATGGGTGCAAGTGTGAGCGTATATTAAAAGCAGTCAACACATATTAAAATTTTGCAATGATATGTTAGCGTGTTATAAATTATAAACACTGGAGTCTTATACCTTGTATCAAATTTTCTTGACTTTCTTTACAATTTTAACCAAAATTTACATTTTGAGACTTTTAGCAATAACTAAAACATTTAGATCATCTTCTACTTCATGTTCTTATATTTCTTCACTTTCACATAAAAACATTCCACTAATCTATTCTTTCCCAACCATTGACCAACCTATCTAGACAAATTAATTGCATTTTGATTTTTTAAGGATTAAATTTCACCATTTCTAATGAAAAATCCAATGAGCAGAGCTTCAAAACTATAAGCACTTTTTTTGAAATTATGCATTTCTATAACCTATAGACTTTTATGGAAGTAAATCTATGTTGTTTTTAGTCTTACTGTGCTACAATACCTCATATATAAATTTGATTTTCTCACTTCTTAAGATACATACAATTCATTAAAAATGGATTCAGAATTTATTCATTACTTTAACGTCGTAACTTAATCTATCTCCTTTTCATGTGAAAGAATAGAATATTTTAAGGGAATTATTCACAAAGATAAAAACAAAGGAAAAATTAGCTCCATAAGTCCATGGTTGAGCATGCCACCTATCAAAATGCAGTTCTTTTTTTTGTAAATTCAATTTCTTATCAAAGCTCTTTTGTTTTCTAATATCTACTCTAATCAAAACGTGTTCATAACATAGGTCTCCTATTGAATTTGGGTTGCTTAAACTTCAGTCTTCTATGGACCACTAAAACATTAGGTACTAGTCATGAGTGACACCCTAGAATTGTGCATCATACTTACTATTCAATAGTTGAAGAACAATGCAATAACAATAACAAAGTGCATACATTACACAAGAGCTTGACATAAATATTTAATAAAGAGAAATCTTATAGGGTAGCCAAAAGATCTGCTTTATTTCTTCTTAAATAATTGGATAAATTATGAGTGTTTGGCCTCAAAATTGTTGTATTTTAAGATGCACAATCAATGGGGCAGCTTGGTAAACCTTCTATTGTGTCTTCTTGGCCCTTTCATTGCTCTCCTATATGCATCCTCTTCTACCCTGTTTTGGAATTTTTTTCCTTTGCAAAACTGACTTTTTAATTCCTAGTTCTGATTCCTTTAGGCTTCTAAAGAATTTTATTTAAATCCTTAAGGTAAAAATTAATTTTTTGAGTACTTGGAAGTATTTCCATGAAGTGGAAACATTCTCAATCTTTCAAAATTATGTTTGGATGCCTTTTCATATATTGACACCCAGCCTCTCTATTATTATATTTTACTAAAGTCTTGTTGATACAATAGGAGTTTTATGTCACTTTAGGGGCTTCTTTATCAGCTCCAAGGTATCTTAGTTGTCCTATAGGAGGTCAACCATATTTATTGCAGGATAATCCCATCGATTGGTATTCAAATGATTTTTTTGTGCCTCTTGGGGTCTTGGAACTTGTCAAGAGACCTTGAGAGGCTCCACAAGCATACAAAGTCCCATCAAAAACCTAAATACTTAGAGAATAACTAAATTCAATGGATTGAATATATTTACACCTTCTTGGATCTTGATGCTTTATAGTTGATTCTGAAGGGTATTTTTTTATAGTCATAAATACTTGATTTTCCCTTGCAATTGATGTGTTATGATGCACTCTTGCCTCATAATATTCCATGGATATTTAGAAACTATTTTCCCTATTGTTCCACTTATTGGTAGCCTAGAAAAAAAAATTTGCTCTTCAATACTCATTCTATCTATTTCCAACTGCCGCAATGATCCATTTTGGATCACTTCTCAATTGGAGGCTTTTGATACCTCAAAATATCATTTTGAAGAATTTTTGTTTGCTACCTTTTCTATGCTTCTTCTTCTATTTAGTATAGGATGGAATGCAACACACTATGCACACATGTATCCTACACAACAACTATCTATAATACAACATACTTTGATGAACCATCAACAACATGCACACACATATTTTAGATACAAATAGATAGATGTATGATAAATTATCATGTATTTGGGAAATGTAAGTCTCTTATTTTTAGCCCCAAGGATCCCTTTGCCATTGATGTCAAAGGGGGAGAGAATTTAGTAAGGGGGAGCAACTTGTCAGGGGGAGCATTTTGGGAATCTAGTTGCAATCAAAGACATTTTTTTGTAAGGGTTACCATCAATGACAAAGGGGGAGATTGTTGGAAATATTGAGTATATTGAGTTGTCATTGATATCAAAGGGTTGATGTCAAAAGGTGCATGATATTCAAGGAAGAAATATTCTTCAAGGTTGTTGAGTTTATGAGGTTGAACAAATTACTCAAGGTAAGGTTTATTACAAAGCAAGGCAAATATTTTTAAGGAAAATATTATAATATTTAAATATTATAAAGAAAAAGGTTTAAGAGGCTTGGGACGAAAGGTTTAAAATCTTGAAACAAAAAGGTTTAAATCAAATAGGTTTAAAGGCTTGAGACAAAGGGTTTAAATAAAAAGGTTTAAATGCTTGAGGACAAAGGTTTATATGGATAAAGGATGGGGCTTAAGTATGTATTATTTAAATAAAAAGGATTTAAATATTTATGGGTTTAAAAGGTAATGTTATAATATTTAAATTAAATATTATAACCAAAGGTTTAAAAGAAATCAAGGCACCTATGTTTTGGGAGATATTCAAAATACAAGTTAAATATTTAGTCAACGTCTTGAAATTTGAAGGCCTTATAAAAGCATATAAATACATTATCTCAATCCACCTTTCAACCAATGCAAGCATTCAATTTGATAGGTCTTTCATGGTGATTATTGTGAACATCAAAGAAAAGAAAGACAACAATGTTTTAAAGGTGTGCAAGTGCTATATAAAGTCAAACTGGTGTACACGCTTGTTACGTCTCACCCAACTAGGGTAGCCCAGTGGTTGGTTGGCTTGCGTGAGCACTGTTGTGGGAAATATCGTAGGGTCAAAACCCTTGGACATCAATTTTCTATGTGGACAAAGCTTTGGTTTGCATGATGAGGACGGTGTTAACATTATACGGTACCCCTTTTGGTTCTAGATTCTACTGTAGCATAGTCAATCACAAACACTTGTGAGAATTTTGTGTTGTGGGAGATCATAGTTTTGATCCATAGCAAGGCAAAGGTATTATATTTTATTTTTGGATTAAATAAAATTGAGTGGGAGTCATAAGGTTTTTCATGTCTATTTGGAAATTGTATTTTGTATGAAATAATTATTTTTGCATAACCAAAGTGGGAGTTATATAATGTATTATGTTATTTGAAAATTGCACTTTGTATAGTGTGTAAAAGGATTATTTTTACATATCAAAGTGGGAGTTATATGGTGTCTTATATTGCACTTTGTATAGTGGGTAAGAGGATTATTCTTGCATATCAAAGTGGGAGTTATATGGTGTATTATGTTATTTGAAAATGATTATGGCTTCACCAAGAGGAACTTCAATTCATTTGCACCTTTCAAGGACTACAAAATCATGTCTTTCAATTGTAATAATTTTGGTCATAAAGCTATACACTACAGGGTTTATGGTAAGAATGATTATAGCTTCACTAAGAATTCATTTGCACCTTTCAAGGACTACAACATCAGGTGTTACAATTGCAATAATTTTGGGCATAGAGCAAAGTGGTGTAGAACAGAATTTCCAAAAATTCCAAAGATAAGCAAGAAAAAGGATGCTCAAAATGTTCTAATAGGTATGACTTCAAAAGTTTGAAAAAAGGTTGAAAAATAAGAAGAGCATTGTAAGTTGAGAGTAGCTTTACTCCCATCCTAAAGTTAATCATCTCAAGAAAAGGAGGTGGTGAGGGGGCTATGCTAAGTGTCTTATTTTTAGCCCCAAGGAGCCCTTTGTCATTGATGTCAAAGGGGGAGAGAATTCAATAAGGGGGAGCAGTTTGAGAATCCAATTGCAGTCAAAGACATTTTTTTTGTAAGGGTTACCATCAATGACAAAGGGGGATATTTTTGGAAATATTGAGTATATTGAGTTTTCATTGATGTCAAAGGGTTGATGTCAAATGGTGCATGATATTCAAAGCAAAAATATTCTTCAAGGTTTTAAGTTTATGAGGTTGGACAAATTATTCAAGGCAAGGTTTGTTACAAAGCAAGGCAAATATTTTTAAGGAAAATATTATAATATTTAAATATTATAAAGAAAAAGTTTTAAGAGGCTTGGGATGAAAGGTTTAAATCAAATAGATTTAAAGTCTTGAGACAAAGGGTTTAAATAAAAAGGTTCAAAGGCTTGAGGACAAAGGTTTATATGGACAAAGGATAAGACATAAGTATGCATTATTTAAATCAAAGGGATTTAAATGTTTATGGGTTTAAAAGGTAATGTTATAATATTTAAATTAAATATTATAACCAAAGGTTTAAAATAAATAAAGGTGCCTATGTTATGGGATATATTCAAAATACAAGTTAAAGGTTGAGTCGACGTCTTGAAAATTCAAAGGCCTTATAAAAGAAAATAAATACATTATCTCATTCCACATTTCAACCAATGCAAGAATTCAATTTGATATATCTTTCATGGTGATTATTTTGAACTACAGAGAAAAGAAAGATAACGATATTTTAAAGTTGTGCAAGTACTAGACGAAGTCAAATTCGTGTGTGTGCACCTATTACGTCCCACCCAACTTGGTTAGCCTAGTGGTTGTTTGGCTTGTATGAGCACTATTGTGGGAAAGGTCACAGGTTCAAAACCCCTAGACGTCATTTTTCTATGTGGACAAAGCTTTGGTTTACGTGCTAAGGACAATGTTAACATTATATGGTGCCCCTTTTGATTCTAGTTGTTGTTGTAGCGCAACCGGTCACAAACACTTGTGAGAACATTGTGCGTGGAAGATCACAATTTCGATCCACAACAGGGCAAAGGTATTAATTTTTTATTTTTGGATTAAATTAAATTGAGTGAAAGTCACAAGGTTTTTCATGTCTATTTGGAAATTGTATTATGTATGAAAGAATTATTTTTGCATAACCAAAGTGGGAGTTATATGATGTGTTATATTATTTGAAAATTGCACTTTGTATAGTGTGTAAAAGGATTATTTTTACATATCAAAGTGGGAGTTATATGGTGTATTATGTTTCACTTTGTATAGTGGGTAAGAGGATTATTTTTGCATATCAAATTGGGAGTTATATGGTGTATTATGTTATTTTAAAATGATTATGGCTTCACCAAGAGGAACTTCAATTCATTTGCAACTTTCAAGGACTACAACATCATGTGTTTCACTTGCAATAATTCTGGTCACAAAGCTATATATTATAGGGTTTATGGTAAGAATAATTATAGCTTCACCAAGAATTCATTTGCACCTTTCAAGGACTACAACATCAGGTGTTACAATTGCAATAATTTTGGGCATAGAGCAAAGTGGTGTAGAACAAAATTTCCAGAACTTCCAAAGACAAGCAAGAAAAAGGATGCTCAAAATGTTCAAAGAGGTATGACTTCAAAAGTTTGGAAAAATATTGAAAAAGAAGAAGAGCATTGTAAGTTGGGAGTAGCTTTACTCCCATACCAAAATTAATCACCTCAAGAAAAAGAGGTGGTGATGGGGCTATGCTAAGTGTTTTATTTTTAGCCCCAAGGAGCCCTTTGCCATTGATGTCAAAGGGGGAGAGAATTCAGTAAGTGGGAGCAACTTTTCAAGGGGATCAGTTTGGGAATCCAGTTGCAATTAAAGACATTTTTTTTGTAAGGGTTGCTATCAATGGCAAAAGGGGATATTGTTGGAAATATTAAGTATATCGAGTTGTCATTGATGTTAAAGGGTTGATGTCAAAAGGTGCATGATATTCAAGGCAGAAATATTCTTTAAGGTTGTTGAGTTTATGAGGTTGGACAAATTACTCAAGGTAAGTTTTATAACAAAGCAAGGAAAATATTTTTAAGGAAAATATTATAATATTTAAATATCATATTTAAATATTATAAAGAAAAAAATTTAAGATGCTTGGGACAAAATGTTTAAAATCATGAAACAAAAAGGTTTAAATCAAAGAGGTTTAAGGGCTTGAGACAAAGGGTTTAAATAGAAAGATTTAAAGGCTTCAGGACAAAGGTTTATATGGACAAAGGATGGGACTTAAGTATACATTATTTAAATCAAAAGGATTTAAATATTTATGGGTTTAAAAGGTAATGTTATAATATTTAAATTAAATATTATAACCAAAGGTTTAAAATAAATCAAGGCACCTACATTTTGGGAGATATTCAAAATACAAGTTAAAGGTTGAGCCGACGTCTTGAAAATTCAAAGGCCTTATAAAAGCATATAAATACATTATCTCATTCCACCTTTCAACCAATGCAAGCATTCGATTTGATATATCTTTCATGGTGATTATTGTGAACAACAGAGAAAAGAAAGACAACAATATTTTAAAGGTGTGCAAGTGCTAGATAAAGTCAAATTTGTGTGCATGCCTATTATGTCTCACCTGACTGGGGTAGCCCAACAGTTGGTTGACTTGTGTGAGCATTGTTGTGGGAAATGTTGCGGGGTCAAAACCCCTAGGTACCATTTTGCTATGTGGAAAAAGCTTTGGTTTACGCACTCAGGGTAGTGTTAACATTATAAGATGCTCTTTTTGGCTCTAGTTGTTGTTGTAGTGCAGCCAATCACAAACGCTTGTGAGAATATTGCATCATGGAAGATCACAATTTCGATCCACGATAGGGAAAAGGTATTAATTTTTTTTTTGATTAAATTAAACTGAGTGGAAGTCATAAGGTTTTTCATGTCTATTTGGAAATTGTATTCTGTATGAAAGAATTATTTTGCATAACCAAAGTGGAAATTATATGATGTATTATGTTATTTAAAAATTGCACTTTGTATAGTGTGTAAAAGGATTATTTTTACATATCAAAGTGGGATTTATATGGTGTATTATGTTGCACTTTGTATAGTGGGTAAGAGGATTATTTTTGCATATCAAAGTGGGAGTTATATGGTGTATTATGTTATTTAAAAATTGTAATTTTGTCTAAAGTGTGAGAGAGTTATTTTTGCATATTTAAAAAGAGGGAGTTATAAGGTGTAAGTGTGATTGATTTTAAAATTGTATAGTGAATAATAAAAAGGGTTTATAAGTGGATGATTTTACATCTATGCTAGAAAGTAAATATTACTAACCAAATTTTAAAGGAACAAAAAGGAAAATTATTTTTGAGATAGGTTTTATAAACACATCATCATCAAGGCAGTTTTAGAGGTATGGTGATTTAATTCTTTCTTAAGGAGGTTTTGTTTTAAGGAAATATTTTTGTTGTCATACAGTTGGAGACATAAGGAATTATTGGATATGAATTGTTTGAAATAAATTGGGATATATGTGCAAGGGTTTAAGAACAAATTTGTGCATTATTGTTGAATGAAATTGGGATTATATGTGCAAGGGTTTGAGGATAAAGTTGAGCATTAGTGTTGAATGAAATTGGAAAGAAATTTGTAAGGGTTATAGATCAATTTTGTGAAGCAAATTTATGCATTGGTTTTTATTGATATTGGGAAGAAATTTGCAAGGATTATAGACCAGTTTTGTGAAGCAAATTTATTGGTTCTTATTGATTTTGGGAGTACATAAGAATATCAATTATCAAATGCTAGACTAGATCTATCCTTTAGAGTGCAATAAATGTGAGACATATGAAAGCGAAAAATTTAATGAATGTGAAAAGAACATATTGAGTATTTATAATGCATATCATTCTTTATATGTTCATGAAGAAAAAGAATTTTGAGTAGAATATATTTGAATTACTTTAGTCAAAGAAAGCACTTTAACATTGTTTGTATGCAATATTTGGGAATATTTGAGCAAGTTATGTGAGCAGCATTAAGGCAGACTTAAGCAAATGTCATGAGAAGATTTGAGCAGTTTTATAAGTAGGTTTTATGAGCAGATTTGAGCAGGTTTATGAGTAGGGGTAATTAGCATATTTGAGCAAGTTTTATGAGCAGATTTGAGCAGATTTATGAGCAGGGGTAATGAGTATATTTGAGTAGGTTTATGAGCAAGTTTATGAGCAATTTTTGCGAGCATATTTGAGAAGATTTTTGAGTAGATTTGAGCATATTTAAGAAAGCCTTGTGAGTAGGATTGGAGCATATTTGAGCAAGCCTTGTGAATAGGCTTGGAGAAGATTTGAGTAAGCTTTGTGAGTAGGCTTGAAGTATATTTGAGCAAGCCTTGTGAGTAGGCTTGGAGTAGACTTAAGAAAGCCTTGTGACTAGGCTTGAAGCAGGCCAGAGCAAAGAGGATTGGTATCTCCTATGGATAGAGGTCCACAAACCATAGAAAATGGGATTGGTGTTTCCTGTGGATAAAGGTCCACGAACCAAATCAAATGGGATTGGTGTCTCCTATGGATAGAGGTCCATGAACAAAAATAAAAGGGATTGGTGTCTCCTATGGATAGAGTTCTACAAACCAGAGCAAATGGGATTGGTGTCTCTTATGGATAGAGGTCCACAAACTAGAGAAAATGGGATTGGTGTATCCTATGGATAGAGGTCCACGAACCAGAGCAAAGGGGATTGGTGTCTCTTGTGGATAGTGTTGGGCAAAACATTGGTTAGTTTTCTACGTTCAGATTCATTGCCTCATTTAATTTGTCAACCCGGGGTAGCTCGTAAACTTGTGAGCAACCTTGCACAATATATGCTTGTAATTCCCTCCAATGAGATGAGTCCCTCAGATTTATGGTTTTGGGGGTGTTGTTGTTTCTCTGGAGTTCTGGTTTAGTTTCCAAACCACTAATCTATCCTAAATTATCAAGACATGCCTAAACTATATTCAGAAACCAAAATTGCACACTTGCTGGAAATTACAAAAAATAGGGGAAATAACAAAAATTAAGCTAAGTACAAAAAACTGGAAACTAGATTAAAAATAAATGATAGAAAGCAAGAAAAGAGAAGGGAGGAATACTGTTGAGAGTGGGCCCATGCTTCCAGTAGATTCCACCCGCATTCAATCATACACTGGATACTAAAGAAGATGGATGAAAATGCACGTAGGTGTATTTTATTAATTTGCAGCAGAGAAAGTTATAGAAAAGATCTGGGATCTTTATTTTAGGGGTGGCCTACATATTTATAAGATATGTGGCCATACCCTATTACATCATGAAGGTAAATCAAATTCAGATTCTTATTTTACAATAATATGCATAAATGAAGGAGATCGAATAAAATATCAGTTTTAGACCAATCAACATATTCTATTTTATCATAATAGAATACGTATGATATTTCCACTCTTATTCGATTACATCGATATTTTACATTACTACTAAAAAATAGATAATTGATGATCTTTTACATTGTCCTTGGTCCACTTTCACTACTGAGAATCCATCCACATCCATCACTAAAATCGCCATTCTATTTTATCGACAACAAGAGTCATGTCATAATTCTACATCAATGGGAATCAGGCACCTTATCTATAGAAGTCGAGAAGCAGGCACCAAAATGGGATTCAGGTACCTAAAGAGGAATCAGGTGCTCGATAGTCAAGTACCAAATGGGAATTGAGATCCTGACAGTCAAGCACCAAATAAGAATCGGGCACTTGAAAGGGAATTGAGCGCCTGACTTAGCGCTTCACACCGATGTACTGCAGACATTTTACCTTTAATTTTGCCATCATAAAATTGAAAGTGCCAGGTCTGAGTGGGACCTTGATGTAAACATGCTAACAACAACAAATTTTGTGAAATCTACACAAAATGCACTCAAAAACAAATATTAAAGAACATGCACAATAAATTGTTAAACATATAAAATTTGCATAGAAACACATATTTCTATTAAAATAAATACCGCAATATATATGGAAAGTTTGTACAAAAATGAGCATTTTTAAGGCTCATCATCCCCCCATGCTTAAGGGTTGGCACATCCCTATGCCACTTTATACTAGTAATTACCAGTTTCATTCACAACCTTCCAGTAAGCCTTGACTGTTTCTTTCCTCTTCTTTGTAGTGGCCTTAGCTTTTTCCTTATCCTTGGGTTTTTGCCCTTTCGATGCTTTGGGAGTGGTTGCCTCTTATTCCTGCTATCTGGCACTTGTTGCACCAAACTGGTTGACTTGGACCTGCTCCTTTACCTGGTTGTTCCCTTGTCTAGGCTTTCTTTCCTTTCTCAATTTTCAAGTAGTAGCCAGTAAAAGTGGAGGTATCCTTCTAGAATGTGGGCTCAACCATCTTCTAGTATTCATGGTGAAGGGGTAAACGTTCTCCCACTAGTACTATAAATTCATCACCAAATGAGATGCTGGATTTCTTAGCAACCTTGGATTGGGTAGATTGACCCCTATTGGGTCAAGTTTAGCATCATCCTTAGACTCTGCTTCTTCCACCAGAGGGGCTTTGCTACTTGTTGCTTGATTTGTAGGTGGTACAGGACCTAACAGTCCCATCTTCATGAAATATACCTTCATATTTGAAGGTTGATTACCTATTGATCCATACAAGTCCTAAAACTATGTTGGTCGAGCAACTTTGATTTTTGGTCGAGGAGTTTTGGATGCCTCTCTAGCCTCTTTTCTAGTTTCCTTGGCCACTCTCTTAGAGGCTTTCCTATACTCCTTTTTATCTACTTTGATATCCACCTTGAGTTGTTCAAACTTCTATCTCTGCTTATCAAACAACTTCAAGGTCTCTACCCATTCCTCATCAAAATTCATACCTGATTCCTTTAACTGTGTAGTCCTTGCTCTGGTCCTAGGTCTTCATTGAGATCCCCTTACAACCTTCCTCTTTGGTCTCAAATTTTTGGGTTATCTTGCAAGGCCTATAGGTATATCCGAAGTAGGGGGATTTCCTCCTACTATTTTTATTATTGGGGCTTCTACTGTAGTTGTTGGAGTTTCTTTTTCTACCTGAAACTATTCAAGCTCAATCCTTGCATCTCCCTCTAGTTCTTAGTCTACAAAATGAGTAGACTCTTGGGATTTTGCAACCCCTTGATCCTCCTCTACAACCTTATCTAAAATCTGAGGCTCTTCAGCCTCAATTTCATCTTCCTATTTTCTATCTTCCTCTATAGATTTTACTAAAAATTGAGGTTCTTCAACCTCAATTTCATCCTCCTAGTTTACTTCTATATCTATAGAGGAAGATGATGTTGGGGACTATCCCACATCAACTTCAGGACCCTGATCTTACCCCTATTCTATAGAGTAAGCTAGTGAATGGGGTTGTTCAACCTCCATTACTTCATTTATTTCCTACTCTACTTTTGCATGTGATTTTAGGGTTGATTCTTCATCTACACTTTCAATAATAATTGTAGGGGTTCTTTCCTAAGAATTAGGGCTTCCTCATGTAGACATATTTCTAGTAGAAGCCACTGATTGGTCTCCTACCTCAGCTTCCTAGCTATAATTTCTTACATCTAACTGAAAAGGGCTAGAGGAGAATATTTTCTCCTCAGAATCTAGAGAGTTAGTGGGCACTTCCATAGCCCAGTTAGTTTGCACTACCACTTCTACCATGGTTGGTCATCTAACCCTAGTTTGTTGGGCCTACAACTACAATTTTGATATTATCTCCTATATCTGATGGATAGTTTGATACAATTCTGCAAAAGAACCTACTCTTCCTTGTATTTGGCCTCCCAAGTGTAGGCCTATTCTTTCAATATCTATAACTACTATTGTAGGTCCTCTATTTGCATTTCCTACTGAGGAGTATGACCCCTAGATAAATCCTGTAATATGTGGGCCATGAACTCATCCTTGTTCAGCTCATCAATTGTTGCATCATCATCCGATGAGCTAGAAACCACCATAGATACCTTCATCCTTCTACTTCTAGTTCTAGTGGAAACTGACATGAAAGTAGGGCTTGGTGGATCATGCCCTACCTCATCATAAAATTGAGGGCTAGTAGGGGATGAAGCCTATCCTACTTCCTCATAAAATTAGGGAAAAATAAGGGATGAGGCTTGTCCTGCTTCCCATGTATTTTCCTCAGGTGGGGATGCAGGCATCATCTCTACTTGCTCTATCACCTTATCAATCGATTGATCAATCTATTCTAGCACCTCCACTTCTTCCTCTACCCCTAAAATTGCATTATTTCCCTCAACTTCCTCAACCGTCACATTTTTGTGTGACTCTACATATCACACCAAGGCTAAAATTAGGCCATGGTGAGCCAAGGTAGACATTGTGCCTACCTAGTACCATATGGCCTCATATTTGAGTGCACATGCAAGGTAATGGGGGACATTGATCTTATCCCCATGTAGTATATGGTTGAGGAAACAAAAATGGTTAGAGTTTAGCTTGGAAAGCCTACCCATGCAAGTGAAGAACCAAGAAATCTGCTTGAAAATCGACCTCTAGAGCTCGGGGATGTGCTGCTTGGGCAAACCAATGCACATCAGGTACTACATTGGATGCCCAAAGAATATTTACATATAGAGTGTAGGGTTGTCCTCCTTATATGTATGTTCCCCTATTCGGGGAAGGCCTATTACTATGACAATGTATTCTTTGATGATTAGGATTTCCAGTCCTCACATGCGAACAACTTTATCCCTCATGGATGCCACAAATTTGTTAGCCACCTCTGCATCCTAGTTCTAGCTAACCAGATGGTAGTAGTCCAACCATCCTACGATGTCAAATTGCATTCGTACATCCTCACTAATGCTTGAACAATCTATAGGCTCACTCTTTTTCAATAAGTGGTTGGTCGATTTTCCCCCCATGGCAAAGTTTAGATTTCTCTTTGCTCTGAGTTTCTATCACCTACAACTCTATTATTTTCTTGCATAGAGTTTTGCCAATGCATGGTTTAAATCACTTGCATCCATGAATGCAAGTGCCTGATTTTCATAATTAGAAATAATTATGGTTATCTATGTGAAATCTTATTAAAGCGTGTGCTGATTTTTTCGTAGAGGATGACCATGAGTGTTTTCCCCAATCAGAGCATCGACACGTGAAAAAAATGCCAAGTGGAGAGAGATGGGTGGCTAGTAATTTTATGGGGGTTGTGTCGGCATTATTTTCTAGAAATATATGCCTATGAAAATAATATATACATAAAACAAAAAATTATGCATGTACCCATATTATGTTTCATGTGTGTATAATGTGCAGACACTCGTGGTGCACTAGCATTGGCTGCTTGATGATGACTAGGCATTCTAGAACAAAGAATGATAGGCATTTTTCCATGTGGTGAATTTCTCTTCATTTTAATTGGTTCTCGATTGTTGCCATTTGATACCTTTGAGAATTCCTGCACATTTTCAAGAAAAAGTTAGAAAAACACGTCTTCTTGGGATGACAAACATCCCCTCAAAAATTGTTTGCTGGTGACTTTGGAATGTGCACAAATCTTCAATAGAAAAATTAAAATAATTTTATCCATTGAAGTTTGACTTTTGCATGTGAGTGGAATGTTGACGTGGCTCGGGCCACTTCCCAATGTTGAAGATTATTTATATGAGGCACAAACACCCATGAAAATAGAAAGTAGGCACCTTTTATTGTGTGGAGATTAGGCACCTTCTTTCGAATCAAGGTACGCAGGTGCTTGGAAAATAGAAAGCAGGCACCTTAGCAATCGGGCATCATGCTTAACATGGAAAGTAGGCACATTTTGCTAGAAATTAGGCACCATAATTAAAGCAAACTTTATACAAAACTCAAACTTTATACACAACCTTTTTTTTTTGATGATATGTTCAGGAAATTAGGTGTCGCTTTCCCAAAAAGTGGAAGTCGGGTGCCATCTCCTTGGAAAAATAGGAATCAGACATCGATCTACCAGAAAATGGGATGCAGGCACCTTTTCCTTGACATACTAGGAGTCAGACACCTTGTACCATACAAATGGGAATCGGGCATCACCTTCCCAAAATATAGGAATCAGGCACCTTCTTTCGTAAAACAAGAATCAAGTACCATTTTCTCTAAAAACCAAGAATCAGGCACCTTTCTCATCAGAAAATAGAAAGTAAGAGCTCCTCCTTTATTTCAATATCTACTTGATATGCCCACTTATGTACGCTTAAGGTTGATCAGGCCTTTAGCACTCTAGTTGAAGAACAGGGACAAAATCAACATCCACTACCTGAACCAACAGTTGAGTGTTTTATTGTCCATAAAGACCAACCCAAACACTCATATACAGATTCAGGTATAGTATCCCCCTTTCTAAGTGGGGATAAACTAATCCTACTACAAACAATTCTTCTAGAAAGTTGGGAAGGCGTAGGTTCATGGATCCTATGCTTGTTAGGCCTAGGTTTCCTAGGCTGCCTAACAACTGCACTCAGGGCATCATTCCTGCAAAATAGAAATACAACTAAAAAGAAAATTTTAAAAGAATAATTATTTTTGGGACCATGTGGACAACGTCCACATATTACTGACTCAATTTGAAACTAGAATCAACTAGGGTCTCCCCCATGCCTAATATAGACTTCATCATGTATGTTTCAGACACATGATATGGATGCAAGCGGTGACCATTGATTGTTAATGTAATGTTGCTATCATCAATTATTTTGATCCTAACAGCTCCATTGTTGATAACTTCAATCACTTCATATGGTCCCATCCAACGCTGCATGAGCTTGCCTTTCCTTTCTTAGAACCGAGAGTCATACAATAATGCCCATTCTCCCACTTTGAGCTGCTTTGGCCTGGTGTGGTGGTCATGCCACTTGGCCCTTTGTTTCTGGATGACCTCTATTCTTTGTAGAGCATCTCTTCAATATTCATCCAACTAGTTAAGCTACTGAATCTATTCCTTATGCACATCATCCAAGTTTATATTCAACTCTACTATAGTTCTAAGTGTTTTAACTTCAAACTCTATGGGCATCATAGCATTCTTCCCATATACTAGTTGGAATGGTGTGAAACCAGTAGTAGTCTTCCAGGTGGTTCTATAGGCCCACACTACTTCTGGTAATCTAGTGGTCCAATCCTTCCTATGTTGTTGTACTATCTTTGTCAAGATATTCTCCAATTCTCGATTGGTTGCCTCAACTTGCCCATTTGCCTATGGGTGGTAGGGAGTGGTTTTGTTATGCCTGATTTTATATTGTTGCATGAGTTCCTGAATCATATTTGAAGTAAATTGAGGTCCTTGATCAGTTGTGATCTCCCTTGGAACCCCAAACCTTGTGAAAATAGATGAATACAAGAAGTCTACCATAGTCTTCTCTTTTGAATCATGCAATGCCTACACTTCAACCCACTTGGTCACATAGTTAGTACAAACTAAGATATACCTCTTACCTACTAACTATGGATTAATGGGTCCTACGAAGTCCATCCCCCATTTATCAAATGGCTCTATGTGTACATGTGGTTGGAGGGGCATCTCATCTCTGAGAGTAGGTCTATCCATCCTCTGACATTGATCACATTGGCTCACATGCTTGGTTGCATATTTGAATAGTGAAGGGCAGTAGTAGCCAACCTGCAACACTTTGAATGCAGTCATTTTCCCTACAAAATGGCCACCACAAGGTTCATCATGGCAAGCCTTCAGTATTTCTATTATCTCATTATCAGCAACACATCTTCTCATGATCTGATCAGGCCCTGTTTTAAATAGGCACCCATCAATCCATGAGAAGTCTACACTTTTCTCAATTAAAGTTTATTTCTCACATGGTGAAAGTGTAGGGGATACTTTACCAGTGGCTAAATAATTAGCCATATTTACGTACCATGGTATCTGTTCATTTAGAGCAAACAAATGCTCATCTAGAAATTTATCATCTATAGTTGCATGATCTGGAGGTGTCAACCTAGACAAGAAATCAACTACCACATTGTCTTTACTTGGCTTGTCTACTATTGTCACATCAAATTCCTATAGAAGCAACAACCATATAATAATTCTACCACTAATCCCAGGTTTTTTGTCAGGTATCTAATAGTTGAGTGATCAATATGTACAAAAACTTGATATCCTATGATATAATGATAAAATTTGTTAAGAGCATGTATAACTACAAGAAATTCCTTTTCTATGATAGTATAATTGAATTTAGCACCTATGAGGTGTTTACTAACATAATAGATGGCATAGAAATCATCACCATCCTTCTATCCCAACACTGACCCTATTGCATTGTTAGATGCATCAACATATATGTGAAAAGGTATGGTCCAATTTGGACCTCTCAATACTAGAGTAGTAATCAATTTTTCCTTTAAGGTGTTAAATGCTTGTTCATGTTCCTCTATCCAGAAAAACTCTATGTCCTTTGATAACAATGTGCTCAGGGGTTTAGCAATTTTTCTAAAGTCTGCTATAAACCTCCTATAGTAACTAGTTGATCCCAGGAAACTACGGATATCCTTCTGTGTTTTGGGAGTAGGTAGGTTTTGGATAACTTCTATCTTTTTCCTATCTACTTTGATCCCATATGTAGAAATGTGATGTCCTAAAACTATCCCTTCCTGCATTAGCATATAACATTTCTCATTGCTTAGGGATAGGTTAGTTTCCTCACACCGCTTAAGTGTTTTCTCCAAATTTTCTGTGGTTGTTTCAAAAGTTTCACCATATACAGTGAAATCATCCATGTATACCTCCATAGTTTCTCCAATCATGTCAGAGAAGATGCTCAAAACTACCCTCTAAAATGTGGCAGGTGCATTGCATAGACCAAAAGGTAAAACTCGGTAAGCAAAAGTCCCCCAAGGGCAAGTAAATGTGGTTTTGTCTTGATCTTCTTCCCCTATTTGAATCTGATTATATCCACTGAACCCATCCAGGAAAGAAAAATACTTCTTACCTGATAAGGTGTCAAGGACCTGATCTATGAAGGGTAAGGGGAAGTGGTCTTTCTTAGTTGCTTTATTCAACAACCTATAATCCACACAAATTTACCACTTGCCATTTTTCTTGGGCACCACCACCAAAGGTGATACCCATTCACTATCTAAAATGGGGTAAATGAACCCAATTGTGAGGAGTTTCTGCAATTCAGTCTTGACAATTTCCTTCATTGTTGGATTCATTCTTCTCTATGGTTGCCTTATTGGTTTAATTTGATCTTCCAGATATATTCGATGAGTACAGGTTTCAGGAGCTATTCCTCTCATATCTGAATATTCCCAAGCAAAGGTATTTTGATGGTTGACTAAGGTTTCCCTCAGTTTATTCTATTGTTCAATTGTCAACCCATCATTTATGTTTAAGACTCTTCTAGGTGCAACTTCAATTTGTTGTATATGGTGGTCTTTGCCCCCTACTAATGGCAACTCTAGAGGAGGACAAGAGGGTTCTCCTTGGAAAAAGTTTGATATTACCCTATCCTCATCACTCTCATCTTCCAACTCATCAAGTGCCATGATATATTGGATCATTGATAGACCACCAAAGTTCTGGTTTTCATCTTTAGGTTCTCCCAACAATTCTGCAGATTGTGCAAGTGGATGGATGATCAGTTTTTTATGTTTTGACCATAAAAAATGGTCATTTTCCCATCTCTACAACTTATGTAAGCATCAATTATTGCCATCCAAGGTCTACCTAATATTAATGGATATCCACCCAACCCAGACTTGGATTGTAACACTAAGAAATCTGTTGGATACTCCCATGCATCCACTATAATAGTGATGTCCTCCAAAATTCCCTCTAGGAGCACTGTAGACCTGTCTACCAACTATAAAATAGTCTTGGTTGGCTTTAGGTTAGATAATTTAAGTCTTTTGCATGGTTTCTTTGGGCATGACATTAATGGCAGCCCCCAAATATACTAATGTATTGGGTAAAACATAACCCTCTATTTGTATAGTTAGGACAGGGCTTCCTGGATCTGAGTATTTTTGGTTGTAGGTGTTCCCTAACATAAGATCAGCTAACTGACCCACCAAACTGATTGAATTTGTAGGTTTTCTTCTTGGTTTCTTCAGGCACAATTCTCTTATGGCCTTGCCATAGATAGGAATATCTTTGATGGTCTGAAAGAGAGGGATTGTGACTATCAGGTTCTTTAGACTAGAGAGAATATCAAATTCTGATTATACTAGCTTCTTGGGTTCCTGCAACCTTTGTGGAAAAGGTGGAACCCCTTATTTGTTATTTACAGGTGTTGATTCTTCTTCTACTTCTACTATAAGAGGTGATTCCTCTTTTCCTAATTCTATATTTTCCTCCTCTTCTACCAGAGGAGTGACTTCTACACCTACTTGTTTCCTTGACCTTAATTGTATTGGACTACAATCTACTTTAATATTGTACATGGGGTACATCTCATTCTCCATTTGATAAGTTGGTTATTGTTTGTTATTTGGATTGGTTGTAGGTTATGTTGGCAGTTGAGCAGGCCTAAAAGTAGGAGGAGCTAGCAGGGTTGGTTGTAGTGGAACTAGAGCAGCATGTTGTGGGTTTTGATTCCAAGCATTCTGGTTCCTCCACTACTACCCAGGCTACTGGTATTGCATCCATGGGTAGGGGTTGTAAGGATTTTCTCCTTGGGGATACTGATTCCAAGGTTGTTATCCCCACCAACCCATGTTGGGTGGCTGAACTTGACCTTGGTTCTAAAAATTACTGCCCCCATAAGATGGCATTCCTACTAGCATGTTGTTTCCCATAGGAGACTACTACCAATTTCTCCTATTACCCATGAAGTATGCTTCTGCTACCTCAGGTTCCTCTCTAGGTTTTGATAACTATGGACACAACTTTGTTTTGTGATCCTTTTGACATACAACACACACTCAAACTTTGTTTTTAGGACATTCATTTCTAGGGTGTTTTCCCCTGCATTTAGGACAAAAGTAGGCCAATGCTACCTCATTTTCCTACTTCTTTTTTGAAGTAGAAGGGTGTCCATTTGGAGATCCAGAGATGATAACATCTCGCTCTTGAGGTCTTCAAGCATATTGCCTATTTCTATTTTAGTGATAGTGGTTGATTGTTTGATATTTCTAGGGGTCAACTTACCTTTCCTCCTTGAAAATTTTCGACACAACCGTTGAATATCATCCATTTGATGTTGATAAATATCCCCTCTAAAAATCATGTTTAAGGCTTCCAGAGATTCATTTGTAAGTCCCTTTAAGAAAATACTTCTTAGGGACCTGTCTCCTAGTTTTGAATGGGGTGATCTTTGCAAATTAAAGTTGAACCTATCCCAATATTCCTCCATAGATTCTCCTTCCTTTTGTGTCATATCTAGGACTTCTTCCCTTGCATCACGTGCTCTACCAAAATCTGGTACTGATCTAGGAAAATTTTCTTCAATTCTTCCTAGGTAGTTATCCATTTATTCCTCAAACTGATGAACCAACGTAAAGTTGAATCATCAAGAGTGGAAGGGAACAACTTTAGTTTTTGGGCATCAGTTGTATAATCCATTGATCTGCATAGGACATCAAATTTAAATAGAAATAGATCTAGATCTTCTATTGGTAGTCCTCTAAATATTGGAAGGTGGGTAGGGGAGATATGTTTCATCTTGTGGTCTCCTCTTACCTCTCCTATGGGGAAATTAAAACTAGTGGATGCTTCCTCTGCATCAACCATCTTGTTTGAGAATAGGGTATCTACACCAACTACATTCAAAGCAGCTTTCAAGGCTTCTAATTCATTTCTCTTATCCTGTAGAAGGATTACTAAATCTGTGTTTGATATAGTTCCTTCTCTAACTACTTTCTAGAATTGAAGGTTCAATAAATCTTCCTTAGACTGAACTCTACTTATCTCAGATCCTTCTCTAAGATTTTGCTGATTTGTTTTAGAAGGATCTTGTGCAAATACTAGATGTTCAAGCCAATGCATAGGTGGAGATTGTGGAGGAGAGGTTTCAGTCTCAATATTAGGTACAACTGAAGTAGAAGACTTTTGAGAAACATCTTTATTTTTAACAAAATGATCATCCGATCCTCTATTCTTAGGTAGACTCATACAAAGCTAAAATGGAGGTTTTGTAGAAAGCAACCTAAACTATTGCTGACATGCTTTCTTCAGAACAAGAAATTACAATAGGCTACTCCCCAAAAATGGTGCCAAAATATTGGGCAAAACATTGGTTAGTTTTCTACGTTCAGATTCATTGCCTCATTTAATTTGTCAACCCGGGGTAGCTCATAAACTTGTGAGCAACCTTGCACAATATATGCTTGTAATTCCCTCCAATGAGATGAGTCCCTCAGATTTATGGTTTGGGGAGTGTTGTTGTTTCTTTGGAGTTCTGGTTTAGTTTCAAAACCACTAATCTATCCTAAATTATCAAATACATGCCTAAACTATATTCAGAAACCAAAATTGCACACTTGTTGGAAATTATAGAAAACAGGGGAAATAACAGAAATTAAGCTAAGTATAGAAAATTGGAAACTAGATTAAAAAATGATAGAAATCAAGAAAAGAGAAGGGAGGAATACTATTGAGAGTGGGCCCACGCTTCCAATAGATTCCACTCGCATTCAATCATACACCGAATACTAAAGAAGATGGATGAAAATACATAGGTGTATTTTATTAATTTGCAATAGAGAAAGTTACAGAAAATATATGGGATCTTTATTTCAGGGGTGGCCTGCATATTTATAAGATATGCGGCCATACCCTATTACATCATGAAGGTAAATCAAATTCAGATTCTTATTTTACAACAGTATGCATAAATGAAGGAGATCGAATAAAATATCAGTTTTAGACCAATCAACGTATTCTATTTTATCAGAACAAAATACGTCTGATATTTCCACTCTTATTCGATTACATCGATATTTTACATTACTGCTAAAAAATAGACAATTGATGATCTTTGACATTGTCCTTGGTCCGCTTTCGTTGCTGAGAATCCATCCGCATCCATCACTGAAATCACCATTCTATTTTATCGACAATAGGAGTCGTGTCGTAATTCTGCGTCAATGGGAATCAGGCGCCTTATCTATAGAAGTCGGGAAGAAGGTGCCTAATGGGAATCAAGCGCTCGATAGTCAAGCGCCAAATGGGAATCGGACGCTTGACAGTCAAGCACCAAATGGGAATCGAGTGCTTGAAAGGGAATTGGGTGCTTGACTTAGCGCTTCACATCGGTGTATTGCAGATATTTTACCTTTACTTTTGCCATCATAAAATTGAAAGTGTCAGGTCCGAGTGGGACCTCGACGTAAACATGCTAACAACAACAAATTTTGTGAAATCTACACAAAATGCACTCAAAAACAAATATTAAAGAACATGCACAATAAACTGTTAAACACATAAAATTTGCATAGAAACACATATTTCTATTAAAATAAATGCCGCAATATATATGGAAATTTTGTACAAAAATGAGCATTTTTAGGGCTCATCAAATAGAGGTCCATGAACCAAAGCAGAGGGAATTGGTGTATCTTGTGGATAGAGGTCCACGAACTTGAGCATAGGGGATTGATGTCGCCTTTGGGTTGGTGCCCATAAACATTGTAATAGGGAATTGTTTCCCAAGAGATTTGTTGAGAAAATTTATAAGAAATATTTTCTCTATGGATGTATCCCACATTGGGTAAACCAAGTTAAATTTGTGTCTCTTATGTGTGTGACGATCTGTCATTGTTTTATTCTTGCAATTGATAATATTGGATAATATTTCTTTGGAAATAAAAGTAAAAGTTTTATATTATACTATTCACCCCCTCTCAATATAATCTTATGTTCTTCAATTGGTATCAGAGTGGGTTCCTTCATGAAAGCCTAACAGCTTGAAGAAAGATCTTACAAGAACACACATGGACACTGAAGTGATAGAAGTTGCTCCTATGGTTGAAATCTACAAAAGAAAACCCAAATGTGTTAAATGTGGTCATCTTGGTCACTATGCAGCTTATTATCCACAAGTTGGAAGTAGTAGCAGTGAAGAAGAAAAGGAATACAAGAAAAATAAGGAAATAAAACTCCATCATGAAAGGATAAAAAAGCACGGTCAAAGAAAGCATGATAAGATCTTTCAAAGACACAAGAAGATTTTTTATGTTGAAGAAGCAAGCAGTGCTTCTAGCAGTAGTGATGACAGTCTCTCCAATAGTGAGAAAGAAGATGCTCTTGTGATTAAAGACCTAGAAAAAGAGAAATATTTAGAAAATAAAGAAGAAACCATGGTTAACGTAGAGGAGGAACTTATTGCTACTCTTGGAGAATTGAAAAGGGTTAGAAAGAAGAATTCAAAATTGAAGGCTCAAGTTCAAGAGGATGAGGAAACAAAGATAAAACTCCTACAAGATCTGTAGTCCTTGAAAGGTGCAAATGAATTCTTGGTGAAGCTATAATCATTCTTACCATAAACCCTGCAATGCATAGCTTTATGACCAAAATTATTGCAATTTAAACACATGATGTTGTAGTCCTTGAAAGGTGCAAATAAATTGAAGTTCCTCTTGGTGAAGCCATAATCATTTTTACCATGAACCCTGCAATGCACAACTTTATGACCAAAATTATTACATGAGTAACAATAACCTTGGAAGAAATATTCATCTTGGCTTGATATTATGGTTCTTTCTTTGCTTTTTCTATGATGGTCCTTATTCCTTGATGGTTCTTTGTTTGCTTCCTATTTGATACTATCACCTCTCAACACATCAACGTAGGTCTTAGAGTCTTCTTCAATTTCTTTCTTTGATTCCTTTATCCCTTTTTAGCTTGACTCCTCTCTTTTTTTCTCTTGACCTTCTTCAAAACCAAGTCAAGCCTCATCAAGAGAGGCCTCCTTTGTATCTAATGTTTCTTGTTTTTTATTGCATGTGGATCAAAAGGGTTTTTGTATGCAAGGTAGAAAATGCCTCTAATCATGGAAAAGAAGGTCATTGACACCTTGTAGTAGTTCGTGTCTTTGTGGAAGACATTTGGATTACACCTACCCTGGAAGGGAATTTATCATGTTGTAATTGTTGTATCAAAAGGGTATCCCTAAGAGGGATGGATATGTAATTTGGATTGATTTGAAATATTAATAAGAGAAGCATTTATTTCACTTTTGTGTCATTTCTTGTCAATTCATATGTGTGCATACCCAATTATACATAATTTTCAATGATTATAGCATTAGGTGTTAGTCTTTTGCATGGTACAGAAGGCGATAACGATGGAACCTTCACATTTTATACCATTGAAAACTGATATTATTGGTTTTATGATGATAGGTTCTCACCATGGTTCACAACCACAGTCAAAAATGTGTTACCATGATTGACACCCACAGGCAACAGTGGTCACCATGTTATAGAGTCACGGTCAGAGTCTGATAAATTAGACAACAGAGGAGTAAAGCTCAATCATATGGGGACCTAAGGTAGGTGCCACTATTAGTTTATGTTTTTGTTTTTGCTCTCTATAAATTTCTAGAATACAAAAATGTTAGACTAATTAGGAAAGACAACAAAATTAGCAATATGATTATGAGTCCTTAGGTATTTCTATTTTTAGATCTTTACTAGGTGTTGCTAGGAATAGTGAACCTCTGAGTGCAGTTCGCCCTAGTCTCTAGCATTCTAGAACCTCTTTTATGCTCTGTTTGCATGCATGAGGCCCAATCAGTGGCTATTTATGTCATAGATAGTTGCATTCTCTAAATATCATCTAGCACAGTCTTGCATTTACAACATCAAGTGTTACAATTGCAATAATTTTTGGTATAGAGCAAAGTGATGTAGAACAGAATTTCTGGAACTTCCAAAGACAACCAAGAAAAAGGATGCTCAAAATATTCAAAGAGGTATGACTTCAAAAGTTTGGAAAAATATTGAAAAAGAAGAGCATTGTAAGTTGGGAGTAGCTTTTACTCCCATCCCAAAATTAATCACCTCAAGAAAAAGAGGTGGTGAGGGAGCTATGTTAAGTGTTTTATTTGTAGCCCCAAGGAGCCCTTTGCCATTGATGTCAAAGGGGGAGAGAATTCAGTAAGGGGGAGCAACTTTTTAGGGGGAGAAGTTTGGGAATCCAATTGTAGTCAAAGATTTTTTTTTGTAAGGGTTACCACCAATGACAAAGGGGGATATTGTTGGAAATATTTAGTATATTAAGTTGTCATTGATGTCAAAGGGTTGATGTCAAAAGGTGCATGATATTCAAGGCAGAAATATTCTTCAAGGTTGTTGAGTTTATGAGGTTGGAAAAATTACTCAAGGTAAGGTTTATTACAAAGCAAGGCAAATATTTTTAAGGAAAATATTATAATATTTAAATATTATAAAGAAAAAGGTTTAAGAGGCTTGGGACGAAAGGTTTAAAAGCTTGAAACAAAAAGGTTTAAATCAAAAAGGTTTAAAGGCTTGAGATAAAGGGTTTAAATAAAAAGGTTTAAAGGCTTTATGAAAAAGTTTTATATGGACAAAGGATGGGACTTAAGTATGCATTATTTAAATCAAAATGGTAAATATTTATGGGTTTAAAAGGTAATGTTATTATGTTTAAATTAATTATTATAACCAAAGGTTTGAAAGAAATCAAGGTGCCTACATTTTGGGAGATATTCAAAATACAAGTTAAAGGTTGAGCCGACATCTTGAAAATTTTAAGGCCTTATAAAAGCATATAAATACATTATATCATTCCACCTTTAAACCAATGCAAGCATCCAATTTGATATATATTTCATGGTGATTATTGTGAATGATAGAGAAAATAAAGATAACGATTTTTTAAAGGTGTGCAAGTTCTAGAAAAAGTTAAATTCATGCGTGCGCCTGTTACGTCTCACCCGACTAGGGTAGTCCATTAATTTTTTGGCTTGCGTGAGCTCTATTGTGGGATATATCGCAGGGTCAAAACCCCTAGACGTCATTTTTCTATGTTGACAAAGCTTTGTTTGCATGTTGAGGACAGTGTTAACATTATACAATGCCCCTTTTGGTTCTAGCTACTTCTATAGCGCAATCGATCACAAACGCTTGTGAGAACGTTGCATCGTGGGAGATCATGATTTTGATCCATCATAGGGAAAAGGTATTAATTTTTTTTTGGATTAAATTAAATTAAGTGGGAGTCAAGGTTTTTCATGTCTATTTGAAATTTATATTTTGTATGAAAGAATTATTTTTGCATAACCAAAGTGGGAGTTATATGATGTATTATGTTATTTGAAAATTACACTTTGTATAGTGTGTAAAAGGATTATTTTTACATATCAAAGTGGGAGTTATATGGTGTATTATGTTGCACTTTGTATAGTGGGTAAGAGGATTATTTTTGCATATCAAAGTGGGAGTTATATGGTGTATTATGTTATTTGAAAATTGTAATTTTGTCTAAAGTGTGAGAGTTATTTTTGCATATTTAAAAATAGGGAGTTATAAGGTGTAAATGTGATTGATTTTAAAATTGTATTGTGAACAATAAAAAGGGTTCATAAGTGGATGATTTTAAATCTATGCTAGAAAGTAAATATTACTAACAAGATTTTAAAGGAACAAAAAGGAATTTGTTTTTGATGAAAAAAGTAAATTTATATTAATTTAAGATAATAGCCTTTACAATAAAAAAAAAAAAGTGGGTGGGTTAACACACCCCATGGGGAATTAAACTAACCCTCATTGACAAGGGTTAGTAAACAAAGCCGCCAACAAAACACAAGTTTACCAATCATGATCATTGATGATAATTACATCAAAGAAAGTAATGTGCCCTGGCATGTTGTCCTACATAAACTGCTAGTGATTATAGGATGGGAACCCACCCCTCTACATCACGATTAAGGCCTTCAGTACCTGCATCACTCCAACCAACCACTGGCCTAGGAGAAATTGGTTGAACAACATCCCATCCCCCATCCTGGTGGGATGAACAAGCAATGTCAATATTATGATACTTCTTGACTAGTGAGGGCTGAGACCAGTGTCTGTCTATGAGAGCACTTCTTGCATATGACGAAGGTTGGTGGTGAGAGCAAAATTGAAAATACTCCTAAGAAGAGTGCTCTGTGGGGATCCGATTGACTGTACATGAAGCATTAGCCCAATGCATCAGAATAACATGTAGATGATCCAAATCCATAGCAAATTTATTGTCTTGAGTACATATCTATAGCCACATGTCATTAAAAACTTTTAATTTATCAACATGAGTAAATGTGATAGAAGGTGTACACTATTTAAAAATAATTTTGCTATCGGCCTTCCAAATATGAAAGAGTAGGCAAATACTGAAAACTTGTCACACTTCAAAAATGAAAGAGAGACAAAGTAAAAGAGTCCCCAAGAAGAGCTTGGTACCAAGAAACTCTTGCAACTATAAATGGGGAAAAAATAAAGAACTCATTCCCAAGCTTACCTAAATATTCTGTAATTCCAAAAGAGGTGAATACAAGACTTGGGAACACCACAAAAAGGACATTTAGGATTAGGAATTCCAAGGTGCTTCAAACATTCCCCCAAGGGAAGGACTTGACATAGCAAGCTCCACACAAAAATGGATTGCTTTGGCTCAACATAAGTAGCCCAAATATTCTGAAATTTAGAATTCCATCTAGTCCTTGTAGAAAATAAGTCCCAATGTTGATTGATCCTAGGCACCAAATAAATATGAGGAGATAACCATTTATTACCCAAAAAAGCCTTATAATTAATCAAAGTAGTGTCAACATGCCATCTTCAGTCTGACCACCAAGGACGTTGTGAGCACACACACATATTATGCAATATAGAAAAAGAGGTGAGAGAAATAACAGCATCATATGTATCTTTATCCACACCATTTAGCCTGAAGGTGTGTTTGAACTCATTCCATGGGATCCAATCCCTGGTCTGGAGAGAAAAGAAATCAACTATTGTAATAATACCCTTTTTGAAAAACCATTGAGCATGAATCCATTACACCCGAGCTAAGAAATAACATTGATGAAGAAACATGTGGGACCACAAAATATTCATATAATTGATTGATAATCCTTTACGAAAGCCATATCCTCTCCAAAAAATCCAAGGAGTGAGTTGCTACTAGGATTTCCATATACTTTTAATAACAAAGGAGCCAAAAATATTAACAAAAACTAGAGCAACAATGAGAGAGGGAAAATCCAACCCTCTCCATGCTCTATAGTTTAAGGGGAGATGAGAGAAAATGAAATGTTAAACCAAAACTTTCCAAGCTTTAGCTCCCCTCAGAGCCCTAATCACCCACTTAGCATACAGAGCAATACCTTGTTGTCTACAGTCCAGTAGACCCATTCCACAAAATTCTCTAGGAAGACAACAAATATCCCAAACAACTCTATAAAATTCCTTTGTTTTAGAAGAATTTTTCCAAAGAAAATCTCAAAGGAGTTTCTCAAGCTTCTTATAGCAAGCCTATGAAGGAACCCAACAAGAGGAATAATAAACATGAGTTGCAGCTAAAAATTTAGAGTAAATCTAAAATTTACCTGCTAATGGCATCTTCTTAGTAAGCCTGAATCAAATTTCTTTTCAACTCTTTGAAGCACATAATTCCAAAGCTCAGTAGGGGAGCCTTGAAAGGCAAAAGGAATACCAAGAAACTTAAAAACTTCTCCAAGAGGGATCTAATTCCAATGATACCCTTATAGCCAAGGCGGCTTAGGTAAGGGAGAATGTCTGAAGCAGGAGGTCTTCCTCCATTGTATGCTAGAACCAAAGGCTATGCAAAAGGTGTTCAGACAAAATAGAGCATTAGAAATAGATTGTGCCTCTTCCCTTATAGTAATAAAAGAGTCATCAACAAAGTGACCATTAATAAGTTGTCCCTGATCATTCAAAAGAGCAATTCCTTTAATAAGACCTGCAGAAGCTTGAGCAGCTAAAATATAGTCGAAGGCTTTAGTACAAGCACATATAAAGAAGAAGCAATAGGACACCCTTGCTGAACAAACCTAAATAGGCCCACTACTTCAAACTATGAATTGTTCAGATTGAGAATAGTTGAAGCATCTCTGAATAGCATAGCAATAGTCTAAATGAAAACTGACCCGAATCCTAAAGCTTTGAGCATAGCAAGAATGAATCTCCATTCAATGCGGTCATAAGATTTCTCAAAATCAATATTAATAAAAAGCATGTTTTGGTTTGACATTCGGACCCATTCCATGCTCTCTTAGACATCTAGAAAATTATTTTTGAGACAGGTTTTGAAGGTACATCATCATCAAGGTAGTTTTAGAGATATGGTGATTTAATTATTTCTTAAGGAGATTTTGTTTTAAGGAAATATTTTTGTTGTCATATAGTTGGAGACAAGGAATTATTGGATATGAATTGTTTAAAATAAATTGGGATATATGTGCAAGGGTTTAATAACAAAGCTATGCATTATTGTTGAATGAAATTGGGATTATATGTGCAAGGGTTTGAGGATAAAGTTGAGCATTTATGTTGAATGAAATTGGAAAGAAATTTGCAAGGATTATAGATCAATTTTGTGAAGCAAATTTATGCATTGGTTTTGATTGGTATTGGAAAGAAATTTGCAAGGGTTATAGACCAGTTTTGTGAAGCAAATTTATTGGTCTTGATTGATTTTGAGAGTACATAAGAATATCAATTATAAAATTCTAGACCAAATCTATCCTTTAGAGTGCAATAAACGTGAGACATGTGAAAGCGATAAATTTAATGAATGTGAAAAGAACATATTGAGTATTTATAATGCATATCATTCTTTATATGTTCATGAAAAAAAAGAATTTTGAGTAGAATATGTCTGAATTACTTTAGTCAAAGAAAGCATTTCAACATTGATTATATGCAAGATTTGGGAATATTTGAGCAGGTATCATGAGCAGATTTGAGCAGGTTTATGAGCATGTGTTATGAGCATATTTGAGCAGGTTTATGAGTAGGGGTAATGAGCAATTTTGAGCAAGTTTATGAGCAGGTTTATGAGTAGGTTTTATGAGCAGGTTTATGAGCAAAGGTAATGAGCAGATTTGAGGAGGTTTATGAGTAGGTTTATGAGCAAGTTTTGTGAGCAAATTTGAGAAAAATTTTGAGCAAATTTGAGCAAGCCTTGGGAGTATGCTTGAAGCAAATTTGAGCAAACCTTGTGAGTAGGCTTGAAGTAGATTTGACCAAGCCTTATGAGTAGGCTTGGAGTAGATTGGAGCAAGCCTTGTGAGTAGGCTTGAAGCATATTTAAGCAGGCCTTGGAGCAAGCCAGAGCAAAGGGGATTGGTGTCTCCTATGGATAGAGTTCCATGAACCATAGAAAATGGGATTGGTGTATCCTATGGATAGAGGTCCACGAACCAAAGTAAAGGGGATTGGTCTCCTATGGATAGAGGTCCATGAACTAAAGTAAAGGGGATTGGTGTCTCCTATGGATAAATGTCCATGAACCAGAGCAAAGGGGATTAGTGTCTCTTGTGGATAGAGGTACATGAACCAAAGCAAAGGGGATTGATGTCTCCTATGGATAGAGGTCCACAAACCAGAGCAGAGAGGATTGGTGTCTCTTGTGGATAGAGGTCCACGAAATTGAGCATAGGGGATTGGTTTCTACTTTGGGTTGGTGCCCATAAACATTGTAATATGAAATTGGTTCCCAAGATATTTTTTGAAAAAAATTATAAAAAATAATTTCTCTGTGGATGTAGCCCACATTGGGTGAACCATGTTAAATTTGTGTCTCTTATGTATGTGATAATCTATGCATTGTTTCATTATTGCAATTGATAATATTGGATAATACTACTTTGGAAATAAAAGTAAAAGTTTTATCTTATATTGTTCACCCCCTCTTAGTATAAGATTGTGTTCTTCATAAATACACATATTTAAATTAACAATGGCATATACAGTTTCAGCATTACAAACTTGAAGTCTACAACCCTATGTAGAATCCTCTTCATAACTGCATACATAACCTAACTATCAACATGAGCTAAACCCTAGGGATAGAAGCATTGAACTCCATCCTGGAATATCTTGCCATGCTCCTTTTGCTTTCTCTTGTTCCAAACATATTTTGCAACCAGATTCACTTAAAATGGTTGCCAACAAAATATTATTTTTAATTAGTCGCTCCACTTCTTACAACCGGTCATATCATCAACATGATGTAAAATGCCTTTTGCCACCTATGTTGGGGTTCAAGATGGTAGGATGCCCTTGCAGGGTCAAGGGACAGTGCCCCTTGCGGGGCGAAACCATTGGAACCCACATTGTCTAAATTGAATTTTTCACCTTGCTTACATTTTTTTAGCTTTTACTCAACCCTCCCAAACAACTTCTCTTCAGCTTCCAATGACCTTTTTTGGTTCTATATGACCTCTCCCTATCTCTTGAAGACCTTTTCTTGGCCTCAAACAACCCTACCTTAAACTTTGATGGACATCCCTTGGCCTCAAATGACCCTTCTCCTAGGTTAGATGATCAACCTTTGTAGAAATGAAATTTAACATGCTTACACACAATTCCATTTCTACTTAAATAATTTTATAGATCTACAATCATTAGTAATAACAATACACCAAAGACAACAATAACAACAATAGCAATAGCAATAGCAGCATCAATGGTAGATGACAAATAAATACACATATTTATATTAACAATGGCATATACAATTTTAGCATTACAAACTTACAGTTTGCAATCGTATGCAGAATCCTCTTCATAACTGCATACATTACCTAACTGCATTATGCCCTACATAGATATGCAATAACATTATCTCCTTAAGTACCTATGCCTATCCAAAAAAAATAGAATGAATGAGAGGAGGGGCTTATTTATACACCCAAAAATTAGTTACACCCTCCAACTACCTGACACCTCATCATTTTCCTAAATTACATTTCATATGCATTTAATCTTTGCATTTACATGACATTTCCCACTTTAGGATAAACTAGCTTATGACTTATGATTTTGTTGACATAAATGACTTAACATCACTTTATTATTACGTATAATATTATATTGCCACTTTATAACATTATTAAATATATGTACGCACATTTCATCAAACACTTTGCATACAATTACAAAATAACATATAATACCAAAACTGATTCACTAAGTGCAAACATATCAATTTGTCTGTCTACAACCTCTTGGGCTAGACAAATGCTTCTTGGCCTAGACAACCCAACTCCTAGGTCATATGACTCTCCTCTTGGGTTAGACAACCCGACTCAGAACAACCTTAACCATATTGCATGGATGACCTACTTCTAGAGAGCCCTACTCCAAACGACTTGGATTCTCTGTAACTAGACAACCCATGCAACATGCTCTTTCACTTAGACAGACCGTGTAGACTTCCACATAACCTTCTTCTCCATTCAAATGACCCTCGAGATAGTCTATACCACAAGCTTTTCCAATTAACAACCTTCTTGCCTCAAAAAAAATTGTGTTGCCTTGATGGTCTTTTATCACTCTCGATGACATACTTTATGGTTTGTATGACATTGCTCAAGCTTTGAACAAACCTCTCCAGCCCTTGGATAGCCCGACTCCTCTTGCACAAGTTTCTCCATGTTGTTGTACATTCCTTCATTTCTCTGCATTTCCATTTCTTTAGGCATGCAAATTTCTCCAAAATCCTAGCTGGTTTTTCTAGAAAGGGTTTGGAACTGTAGCTCCCTAAAAAATTGCATTTCAATGCTGCAAATGTCTCATCTACACACAAACTTGAAAATTTTGGATTTTTGAACAATTGTTTTCAGCAAAACTCTTGTTTCTACTATTGTCTAGACATGTCCTAGCTCCAATGCTCTGGTGCAACCCTATCCTTTGTAGTTTCTTCACCCTTCGATTTTGAATTTTGCATTGTGAAATGTGATTTTTTTGCCTACAAGATGCCTTGATGCATGCCCTAGGTCATTCCCTAGTTGGTTTAAGTTCAAATAACTAGTGTGATTTCCTTTGGCTTCTCCTCCTTGTTGCTTCTTGGCTCCTTATGTGAAAATGAGAAAATGAGAGATTTTTACATCTTTTTATGAGTTGAGAGAGGTAGGGGGACACTTGGCTTGCATATAATAAGTGCCCCTCAACTCCCTTAACTGCCACTCCAACACTAATAATTGCTTTACATGCAACTGTTTGTTTCATGTACTATTTTTGTCTTATGTGGATTTGGCTCCTTGTTCCTTCAAAGTGTGAGCACCTCATCTTGGACTACACCAACACTTTGGCTCGGGTGGCCTAGGCCACCAAATGGCCTACCTAGACATCCAAACATCCTAGTCTATCTTTATTCTATATGGCCTAGGGGGGCAGACAACCTACCTAGTCATCCATGTGGCTCTATCCCTTGTCTTCTTATGCCATCATGGACTCCATCCTACTCATTTCTTTATTCAAATGGCCCCACTTGTTCTTTTGCTAACCATATTCATCCTGAATTCCAAAAAACTCATCCTCTTCCTTAGATGGCTTTGCATGTTCTCTATATGGCTCAACATCATCTTCCTCCTAAATTTGGGTTTCATACGACCTTGCATGATTACAAGATGGTCTTGATCTATCTTTGGATGGCTTGGGGGTATTTTGAGGCTTATAAAACCTCCTTAGACAGTGTAGGAAGGGTCCAAATGACCCTCCCCTTGGTAAATATGACTCAAGAGCCATATGAGGACCTTAGTCCCTACCAAACAACCAAGGTCCCAACTCAAACGACTAAGTCATGACAATCAAGGCTTGAGTGTAAATGGCTTGAGTCTCGATGGCCAGAAAACCTTAGAAGATGGTCAAACAATAAATAATATCTCTCTTCATCGTCTACATCATTCACTCCATTTGCGCAGTTTGCATAAACCACTTATGGAACTCCTCTTCCTGAATAACTTCAACTATCTGCTCCATCTCGGCCTTCTCAATTATAATCAAGTTTACCTCCTCAATTGCAATCAGGTTTATCAAGTTCACTCATGCTTCTTGGCTAGGGTTGTGACTCTTCTCTAGTGCTTACTCTCTACAACTCATTGTTTTATCTTGACTCATAGCACTTTGACATTTATATGTGAAGTGCCCCCACAAATGGCATTGCCAACATAGCACAATGGGTTTACCCTTAGTATCATACTCAATTCAACATCTTCTAATTCTATGGTGGTTGTCATAGACCACATCACTGATGACATCTTCCCTTGGTACAATCTCCCTTTGTGCTACATATACCTATAGCAATGATCTTGCACTCTTTGAGTCACATTCATCCTTAGCGTTATTGTTTTATCTTTAGATTCACATCCTTCATTGACTTCTTGACCTCAACACTTGGATGATGAACTACCCTCATTCTCAAAATCATCATCTCTCACTATCAAAGTCACTCTTAACATTAGAGTCACTTTCATCTTCAAGTTCACTCTATGTCCCCAACATTTTAATGATAACTTTGCATCATTTTCCAATTTCAAGGCCCACTCCAAAGCCTCTTGATATGATGTCAGATGGATGATCATGATCTTCTTCTAGTGCATAGGAAGAAGTCCCTCTATGAACCACCTCTTGTTTAATGCATCTGATGAATCTTCCTTTAGATGGGTAAAAAACCCACTCAACCTCCGGTTGTATGACCAAATAGGCTCTTTCTCACCCTATTCAATTCTATAACCTCATATTCATTATGGAACAACTAAATTCCTTCATGAATGCTTTGTGTAACTCATCCCAAGTATGTTACTCATCCTCTAGCAATCCCATGTACCAGTCTATTGCAATTCCATGAAATGTCACAGGGAATAACCTCCTCCAATTTGTGTCATTATTCTACCCATTCACTTTCCACATCATGAGGCAGATTTTCCAATGCCTAATTGGGTGCTCTATTTATGCATCATGAAATATGGGATACTTACATGATATGCCAAAGTTGATCTTTGTTGTGATAGGTTTATTTAACATTGGCATTAGTTGTTTGTGTGTCTCACCCTCTTCATGCACATCATCAAGCACACCCCACTGCAATTTCTCCCACGTCGATCTCCCTTCTTACCCACCATGAAACATGCCAACTTGTAATTGCTTCGATGTTGGACTTCATCTTGCTCATCATCGAGCACATCAACCTACAATTGTTGTAGTGTTGGATTTCTATCTTATGCACTATCGTACACACCATCTTGTATTTGAACTGATGTTGGACTCTTGTTCCACTCACCATTGGATACACCATCTTGCAATTGCTCCAATGCCATGCATTTGTCATGCTTTCTTTTTATCGTAAAACTTGCTCCAACTACTCCTAGCCTTTACTGCCAAACCAGGTTTTCTCCTCCATAAAACTAGTCAACATCACATTCAACTTCATTGACATGATCATGAATTGCCATATTTGCATGTATGTCTTCACGTGCATGAGTTCGTCTATCTGCATGTACATCTTCGCTTATGCAGACTCATTTTTCTGTGCATGCATCTTTGTCACCTCCACATATATTATCGCACACTTGTCTATCTTTGTCAACACGCACTTCCATGTTGGCACACACATCTGCTTCATGCTCAAACACTTGCACATCACTGTCTTTCATGAACACCCGCACTTCTTCCTCATCCATGAGTACTTGGACATCGCCAATGTCACCATAATGGTTGTTTTCAATAATTTCTCCATCATCATGTATTTCTTCATTGACAAGTTTACTTAACACATCAACAATTTGTATGTCGTCAACTTCACCATCATGTAATTCTTGGCTACAACATAACTCGTTGTCGCTTGATTCTCCTTGTCGTCAGGTGACTCTTTTCTATCATCAAGCAACTCATCGCCATTGTCATGCAACTCTCAATCACCATTCTCAACATCCCACTCACCCTTGCTAACATGCAACTCTTTGTGTACAAACCCTTGTGCATCTTCTCATTACATGTCCACTTGTGCATCTAGTTGTGCATCCACTTACATGTTTGCTTCATGTGTTGGCCCTTCCTATTATATCATGACCACATAGTGGTATTACAACTTGAAAATTATGCATATATCATTTGGCAAGATTCAAACCTAGGTCTCCTTAAAAATCGATAAATGTAATTGGTGGTGCTAATGCCATTTGATTCCTTGTAGTAAATCATTAGTAATGTTGCAGCTGAAGTATTCTAAATGTGGTAACAGTCCAAGAGTCCTCAAATTGCAACTCTCCAGCTTTTCCAAGCATCTAGGATTCAATTCTTTGAGTTCATATGTTTCAACAAAAGCAATAATAGCATTTGTACCTTCTAGAATATCGTAGAATTGTAAGTTTTTGGCTATGCCAAGCATCATCTAGGATTTAAAATATTCAGTTGGCATGTGTATCAGATGAAGTATACTAACATTGATAACTGTAGTAGCTTACGACTACCAATGCACTTTTGAAAGTAGGATTCATTGTGCAAAAGGGGAATAGAGTTGGAATCCAGACAATCAGCATTCTAAAACCGTCAATGGCAACTACGAAACATCAAATGACACTTGAATTGCTTGGCTTTGGAAATACGAAGCTCAAATTCCAATAATTTGGAGGAAAATCGGCTAAGTATGGGAAATTGCACTCTGCTTGGCAGGTGTTAGTGTGCTCTACATTGCAAGCTCAGACTACACCCTGCACTGTAGGTTAGAGATGTGAATAGCATTTTGAGGAGGAATATTTGTGAAGGTCATGTTTGGTGCAGATTTTAAGGCATGAAAACCAAGGATATGGTTTTTATGGCAATTTTTAGTATCCAAATGAATTAGTGGAGGAAATTGAGCTGCTAAAGTTCTTAGAATGGATTTTAGTGCCAAATTTGGTTGAATGCTCAGCCTTTTGTCATCTGATTTTAAGATTTTGCTAATTTCATTTAACTAGGAATTATAGTTTTATTTATTGCAGTTAGAAGTAGAGTTACCTACACTTTATAAGTAATAGCTTGATGCTTATTGTAAAGTGTCCTTCTACTATTTTGAGAACACTCTAGCTACTCCTTGTGATCAGATTTGTAATTGTGATCTAAATTGCAATTAATAAAGAGATTGTGCATGGCTTCTATGGATTAACTGTGTCCTTTGACCTCTTTGTTCATGGATGTATGATGCTTGTAGATCCACCTTCTCATCTCCTTTTAGTCCTCTTGCTTTGTTGTCATCGGGTTTTCGTGGATGTCATTGCATTGAAGTTATTCGGTTCCTTCTAAATATTTCAACTAGATCAACATTCATCTTGCTATGGTTCTCATGGATCTCATTGCATTGAAGCTATTCGGTCCCTTCTAAAGATTTCAACTAGATCAACATTCATTTTTTTATGGTTTTCATGGATCTCATTACATTGAAGTTATTCGGTCCCTTCTAAAGATTTCAACTAGATCAAAACTCATATTTCTATGGTTACATGATTATATTTGTTTTATTGCATTTTTTTTAATTTGTCATATTGGATTGAAATGGGCCCAACCTTTATTACATCATGACTACATATGATATTACAAGAACTTGGAAATTATGCATGTATCACTTGGCAAGATTTGAACTTGGGTCTCCTTGTTGAAAGTTGAGGAATTTAACCGATTGAGCTAATGCCATTCGATATTGTTTTATTGCATTTTGCTTTTTCTTCTCACATCTCATTTTGTGCAAAATTGCTTAACTAGCTTAGATTAACAAGATTTAGTGGGAGCCCACCCTTAAATATAGATATTGGGGACAATCCAATCCCATTTCTATGTAAAATTACAATCTCGTGGGCACATAATTATGTTAGACGATTTCGCGAATCAATAAATACCTCCTGGGAAAATTGTGGATTGCATGGTTTTTAGTTCTACAAAGCATTATCTATGATTCAAAAAATTCCAGATTGATACCTTGTGACATGAGTTGTCTATTGAAGTTTTAATGCAAAAAGGGGGTCCAAATTTGATTGGCAATTAGTGGATTATTGTTTTGTAATTTAGATTTTCATCTCATGTATATTAAGTTGTTATGTCTTTGATATGCCATCGTTAACTTGCTTGGGATTTCTTTTATAAATAAATATTTACAAAACATCCTAAAATATTTGGATTTCTGCTCATAATGGTTTCTTTCATTCATGAAGGTTATTGTTTACATATTTTTTTTGTTTACTTCTTTTTTAATTTATTTAATATTTTTTTGTTTTGCCCAACCATCTCGGGTACGCTTGTGCGTCGTCTGCTGCATCCTCTTCCCCTTCAAAAATGTAGGGGATGTTGTGGTGTTCCTGAGACACACAAACATCTTTAGGATGTCGTAAAAACATTTTAATGTCCCCATGGTGTCCTTGGGATGACTATGCATCTTAGAGATGTCATCTTGGGGCGACCTGGTTTTGAGGACACCATTGGAGGCCCTTGGAATTTTTGAGGACAAACCCCTGTAGTCTCCCAAGTTGGGGTCATTTCATCCCTATTTTTGGGTACAAGGAAACGGGGGCCTTGGGGGTGGTGGACGGGGAAACGAGGGCCTTTAAGTATATCCCACATTGTTCACAATGAACCAAAAAAAGAGGACAATGGCTATAGTAGGCAAGAGGTAAAATTGTATAAAATTTCATGGCAAAAAAAATGTAGTACAATAAAGTAGAAGAAATTGGAAGAAGGATGGGGTTGATCAACAAGAAGCTCTGAGAATATGAGCAATGACAAAGAATTATCGATAGACGCCCTTCACTAAGATGCGATAGGAATATTTGGTAGAAGAACCTATGCGACTTTCTCCTAATGCTAACATATCATAATTACACTTGTCTTCATTGTATGTGTACATGTTTCAGGACACATGGAGAACAACCTGTTTTTGAAGTGAAAGAGTATATATTCATATGACCATGGAATAATTGACTTCATAAGCATAACATTAAAAACAAAAATAGCATATAATGGCTGACTTAAGCAATTTAAATTCAATATAATAAAATCTATTAGTATAAAGATATGCAATGGAATAATACCCTCCTTGCTCTAATTTCAGATAAATTGCAGGACTTCAGAACAATCAACTTATGTAATACAATTTACAAAATTTTTGGTCAATCGGTTGAAAAACATCATCTCCTCAATCATTAATGAAGATCAAAGAGGTTATGTGGTAGGCTTAGTTACCAAGTTCGAGTTCATGTTCGAGTTTGAGTTGGACACTCTTGAAATTCCAAAGAAATTAACAAAGACTTGAAACAAACATTAATAATTCCCTTATCGTATATTTCTAAACTTCTACATATCATTTTAAATATGCCAAGATCTTGCCTGTCATTCGCCAACAAAAAGTTTTTGCAAGTAAAACACGGAAAGACATATCAATTGCGGGGATTTAACTCCACTTGTAGGTGTTCTTTTGGTGTGAATATTGTTATCAACTACCTAGCCTAGAGTATAAGGTATTTGTGCCCTTTGGATAATCAATCGATCATGGAACAGTGTACATCAAATTTATTATGGCTCTAATTGTTCCATACCTTTAACAAGGTATAAAAGCTAGAATTCTAATTGGTCCATACTTTGAACAAAGTATAAAAATCCATCTAATAAAATAAAATATGGTAAGAGAAGTCCAAAAATGAAAGCAGGAAAAGTACCCAAAAGAGAATGGGAAGTGATGCTTATTTTTATCATGACCCAAACTGCATTGGCGTTTCAAGAATTATTTTATCAGTGGTGTCTTATAATTGGAATGCAAAAACCGTTATTGAGTCCGAATTATTTTAAATTAGTTTTTCTAAACAAAAATTTGTCTCGGGTACTAGGCGAATGTCCCATTCTTCCTTCCAAATATTTTCAAGCAAGTTTATGGACTTCGGGGGTGCCCCTTGACATGCCAAGATTCCGACAACCCTGCAGTGTGCAAAGATTAAAGCATAGCCCTGAATTTTTCTCCCACCATTTTTGGTAACTAAGGTGGCAGGTAAGAAGATTATTGAAAGTGTCATTGCAATTTATGAAACAACACACTCTCTTCAAAGGAGGAAAGGGTTGGGCATGTTCCTTAAGCTGGACATGAACAAAGCCTATGACAGGGTTTCATGGTCTTTCTTAGATAAAATAATGGAGCGAATGGGTTTTAGTGAAAAATGGAGGGCATGGATTGGTATGTGTATTTATAACCCCTACTTTTCAATCTTGATCAATGGACAATTTGTTGGGTTCTTTCATTCTAGAAAAGGAATCAGGCAGGGAGATTTGTTGTCTCCATATCTCTTTATCATAATGGCAGATGCCTTGGGAAGAACTTTGGAAAGAAAGAGAAAGGATGGTAATATCAAAGGTCTAAAACATTCATCCATTGATGAAGCTTTATCTCATTAACAGTTTATGGATGATACTTTCTTGCTTGGGAAAGATACAGAGGAAGAAGCTTTGGAGTTTAAAAAAATCCTTGATTCTTATGAAAAAGCTACAGGTCAAAAAATAAATTATGAAAAAAACATGATTATGTTTTTAAACACTGAGAAGAGTATAAGAGATCAAATAGTTAAAGTGTTGGGCTCTAAGGAGGAAAAGTTCCCTATCACTTATCTTGGTTTGCCTTTGTTTATAAGCAAGATGAAATATGAACTTTGGAATCCAATTATTGATAAATTTAATAGGAAAGTTCAAGGTTGGAAGGGATATTTGTTATAAGGAAAGTACAACTCATAAAACACACTTTTCAAAGCCTTCCTATTTATTTCATGTCTTTCCTAAGGATCTCAAGGAAAGTGGAAGAGACTTTAGAAAGACTACAAAAAAATTTCTTATGGGATGGCATTGAATTCCAAAAATGTATACATCTAGTAGCTTGGGATACCTGTTGCCAGCATTTACAGAATGAGGGTCTTGGTTTGAGGAAGTTGAGAGATCTAAATAGATACCTTCTAACTAAACATGGTTGGAGTCTTTGCACTAGAGCATCAGGGAAATGTGCTAACATTATCCAAAAAAATACTTGGAGGGTAGAAACCACTTTATCAGTTGTTCTAATCCTCCACGTGGGTTTATTTTTTGGTAAAATATAATCAATAGCAAGAAAGTTCTATGGCAAGGTCTAAAATGGAGAGTAGGCAGGGGAGACAAAATTGACTTTTGGAAAGACCCTTGGATTCAAGAGGAGCCTTTAGCGAACTACAAAATGTTCAAAAATATTAAAGAACATTTAACCATAACCTATGGTAAGAAAATTAATGGTTACATTCATAGGGTGGGTGATTTTTATGAGTGGAAAATCGTGCAAGAAGATATGCAAGGCTTCGGGGGTAAAGATCTGCAAAACCGCCTAAGGAGTTATTATTTAGGTAAAGGTTTAGAGGAGGATCAGATAATTTGGGGAAGAAACCAGTAAGGCCAGTACTTAGTGAAGGATGGATATAGAGTCTTGGGAAAAGTAACCTCATAGAAACCCGAGATTAAAAGAATTTGGAAGCTAAACATCATCCCTAAGGTTGCTATATTTTTTTGGACTTCCATTCTCAATAAGATCCTTACGAAAGACAATATGTTCAAAAAAGGGATTATGGTTCCAATTGTTTGTGTCTTATGTAACAAAGAAAATGAGTGTGTGGACCACCTGTTTGGAACTTGTGATTTTTTTCGTGATATCCTAAATATGTTATTGAGAAAAGTTAATGTTGCTTGGATCATTCCAGATTCTCTAATCGGGATTTGGGAACAGTGGCACTTAGAAAACAATATTTTTTTGCAAAAATGTAATCCACATATTTGTTGGGGGATCTGGTTGGAAAGAAACATACGAGTGTTCAAAAATAAAACCAAAGGAATAATTTGGGTTTATGCCAGGATAAAAACAGCCTTATTGGAAGAATGTATTAAAAACATTGTTGGCCAGAAAAATCTTGCAATGATCCTCTCTAGAGAAAAAGATATCTTAAATATGAAAAAAATCAATAAGGTGAGACTAGATACCAGATGGGAATGTCACCACAAAGACTAGGTAAAATTAACTTCAATGGAGCTGCAAAAGGTAACCCGGGTCATGCTGGTGGTGGGGGCCTCATTAGGAATGACAAAGGTCAGGTAGTGGGTGCATATGTTGAGGATCTAGGAATTACCACAAATCACCAAGCTGAAGCAAGGGCAATGCTTATAGGCCTCCAAATTGCAGTGAATTTGGGTTTTAGTAGAATTGTTCTTGAGGGGGATTCCAAGAATATTATAACTTCCCTTCAAAAATGGGAGTTAAATAATTATAGCATTTTTCAAATAATTACAGATGCAAGGACTATTTTGGGAAACCTAGAAGAAAGTCAAGTTAAACATATTTATAGAGAGGGAAACAAAGTTGTTGATAAAATGATGAATATGGCAGTTAAATCTGAGAATTTCAAGGTCTAGTCATATGCTCCCATAGAGTTGGAAGAGATTATAAGAATTGATAATGAAGCTAGCAGATAAAGAGGGCAAAGCAAAGCAGAATACTTATTGGGATCATGCGATGAAGGATTTGAGTACACTAAATTACATTATTGTCAGCAGTTTCTTTATCAATTATGTAAAGCATTGAGCACTACATCAGCTACGTTAAATAGAAGGATAGCAGGGAGAAATATTATTTCAGCTTCTCCAGTTTCTTTATCAGTTATGTAAAGCATTGAGCACTGCATCAGCTACGTTAGCATCAGCTACGTTAAATAGAAGGATAGCAGGAGGAATATTATTTCAGCTTTAGTCCAAGTTTGTTTGTTTTACTAAGATAGGGCTATCTTGCATTTGTATGATCTTCTCTTATTTTTTTCAACCTTTTTTTATCAATACCAAAAAAAACAAAAAACCAGAACTCTTGATTATCAACTTAAAAAAAGAAGAGAAAGGAACAATATTTGTGTCTAAATGGAGGCTGCATGGAAAATGTATGCTGAAAGTAGATAGAGTCTAGTAATTCTTTGCATTTGTTTTTTCAGGGAATGTTTCTAAGGCTCAAATTTTCCAAGAGGCTTTATTGTCTGTTTATTCTAATCATAAAACTAAATACAGTATTTGTCCATGGACATTCTGGACTTTTATTTCTTATGGCTGATACGAGAACCATAGTAGATATATGGCTGCATCAGTTGCTATCTAAACTAATATGGATTGGTGATGAGTATAGCCTTGGCATAATTCACTAAATTTGATTAAGAATCACTAATCGACACAGATGACAAAATTATCTGTTTCCTTTTCTTGGCAGTTTTATTCGAAGTAATCAATTGAGTGGAACGATACCTTCAACATTTGCCAATTTAAAGAATTTGAAAATTTTGTAAGTAATTGTTGATTTCTTCTACATTTTGTGTTTTGAAGGCAAGGGAAATGTTGTTCAATCTGCATACGACCTCAATCATGTCTGCAGAAACATGTAATTTGTTTTTGTTGCGCAGCTGGGCATCTAGCAACAATTTCACTGGAAAAATTCCAGATCTTATTGGAAACTGGACCCAACTCAATGAATTGTGAGATTACTGATGCGTGACCTACTGTTCATATGTGGTTTTGCTCATATATATATATATATATAGGAGTTTATATTTCCCTTTTTTCATGTGCATGTTTGAAAGAATGTGTTTCTTATTGTAGAAATCTGGAAGGAACTTCTTTTGAAAGACCAATTCCTTCAAGCATTTCAAATTTGACTAAACTGACTAGCTTGTAAGCATTGACATCCTTTCAGCTTTCCTGCTCACTTCCTACTGCAAACATTTCTTATTTCATCTGATTTATGATCTGCTGGAGCTATATCTTAACAGCCTAAAGCAAACACTGTATTTTCTCTTCCTATTTTTAGTGGTCACTCCTTCATAGGATTTTCCTGTTTTTTTGAGAAAATTGTTATTTTTTGGTTCATATTTGTTAAATATCTTTAATTTGGATGGCACATGTTTGTTTTGATTAAACAGTGTCATGTGTGATTTACTGCATGGTGGCACATCCTTTCCATTCTTACAGAACATGAAGAACCTCACTACATTGTGAGTGAAAAGCAAGTGTTATTATATTTACGGAAATATGGTTATGAAGTCCATGTTCTTGATTCGAAGTTTTGGATTTTGAATCTTTTCATTTACTTCATTTTCACTTATATTTTTCTTGCCTAATCTTGACATATTTTTAAGAAACAACATGATCTTTGGGCAAATTCCTTAGTACATTGGAGAATTAGATGAACTCCAGATGCTGTAAGTTAATCCTACAAGCTTATGGGTCTTGAATAATTAAACACTTGTTTTGAGGGAGAAATCTTTTGTTGAAGCTCACTGACTGATGAAATAGTCTCTATTTTTGAAGAAATGCATCTTGTATTTCAACTGAGAACATGAGAATTACAACTACTTTGTAATGCAATTACAAGGACAACATTGCCCTAAGGATTTTCTATAACAGTGTACAACTAATTACCTAAAGATTTACTATAAGGATATGTGGAAAAAATAGGGATGCTAA
>JAQPPZ010013626.1:0-80247 GCA_028583015.1 Wollemia nobilis
ACATGTGTAAATGGGGCACATGCACTATGGGAGTGATTTGAACATTCTCCTTATTCATGAGTATGTCTTTGTATGTCCTCACTTTGTGAGCTCATAGAGTGAGAGTGCACATTAGAGGTCCTGTAACCTAGTCTCTATAAAACATAGTCTAGTCCATTGAGTTGACTAGTCCTCCAAGTTTCATTGGGAGGTGTACCATTGACTCTAATAGTGGAAAGGTATATTGTGAACCTTCTAGGTTTATTATGGTTTAGATTCCTTAGGGATCTATGTTATGATGAAGTCCTATATTCTTACACCTAATAGGGTAGATATTATCTATGCCTATCATGTGATGATGGGGTAATTGAGCCACCCTCAATTCTATAACATGAGGAGTGTGTGTTATGTCCTCTAATTGGGGTATTATAAAGAGAACCCCACATGTCGAGTTGTCACATTTGATACTAGTTGGACGTTATTTGGTAGAATTCTATGTAGGATATTTTAATTTGTTATTTTATGTGTGGTTTGGAGCTTCGAATTCCACCTTAGTTGTGTTTCAAGGATGGTATCTCCGTGTGTTAACCCTGATGTGAACTTATACCGTATGTAACTTTTAGAGAATATAAAGTATACAAGGATGTTTATCTCTTTTAAAAGTTTTTTATGTATCCTAAAATTTTTTAGTGTATTTTTATTTATTGAGTATATAATATAAATATCATCATGTTTTGCAATTTTTTTGATGATATTCTTAGATATTTTAAATTTTTTCACCTATACACTCACAATGACATAACCCGATAATGGTATCTAGGAAATATTTCCCCTAAGATATGGAGATGAAATCCATAACCATACAAGGAGCATAGGTACTACCGATTCTCACCCAACACACCATGATTAATGATACACCTCTTCAAAGAGGAGTGCATGCTATTTTTCATGGATAGGATAGTTCTTGAATTGGCCTTAGCCATGGTTGGGTCTTGATAGTACAATTTCAAATGAGCCAACCAAGTGGTAATGACATCCACTATGGTCACGATCAACAGGTTAGATGTGAGAGTCCAACATCATTTATGTTTAAGTGAAACATGGTGTGTATGGGTTATTTTTAATTTTACATAAAGTAAAAATGCATTAAAGATAACTCATGATCATTTCCTATATGCCTAGAAAAAGATGTTTCATTTTTAGAAAGATGCAATGTTAAATGCTTTTTTTACTTCAAATAATGCAATGTAAAATTAAATGAAATTGGCCTTTGGATAGGCCCCAAGCAAGCAAAACCCTATCACATAATCTTAAAACTAGCTACTATTTTATAAAGTAGGCAACATACTCGGCCGAAAAGCAGGTAAAATCTTAGTCATTGTTAACAACACCTAACAGAGTTGGTTGTTATTGTCAATCACGACTACTAGTAGATAAATATTTTTCATGTATTTTTTCTTAAATTTTTCTAGGTGGCCTAATTAAATCCTAATGAAGAGAAAACATAAAAATAATGAAAAACATAAAATTGGATACCTACCTGGAAATCCTCATTTTATGAAGAGACAGAATGCTTACTGTCTTTCTTAGTTTTTTGGTAGTCACTGTTGCTCAACATGGCTAGGATGCTAATCGCTATTGTCAACCGTGGTTGATACTATGCACTGCTAATTTCAAACATGACTAGTACATACACATGAAAAATAGAGAATAATTAGTAGAAGCAGCAAATTTTTTTAGGATTCTACCATGATCACCACTATAGAAAGGCTTTAAGAGCATATATCTACAACTATTGCAACATGATAAGCAAATTTGAAAGAGATAACATATATAAAACCAAATTTGAAATAAAGTGAGCCTCCTTTGTATTAATCATTGATAAAATGGATTACATATACATCCCTCTTAGGGATACCAAATGATACATGTTTACAATCATGTTAAAGCCCCTAAGTGAGGGTGATATACTCTAAATGCTCCTTAGATCTCTACCAACTTTGCATGAAGGCTTACTAGGATGCCTCCTTCTCCATTTTCAAGAGGAATGATGTTGAATAATGCTTTGAAGCCTTGAAGGATATGTCACATGCGTACAAGAAACAACAAAACACATCAAATGCATATGAAGCCTCTCATGATGAGGCTATTATTCAAGAAATGCAATAAATGAAGCAAATACTTGAAAGAAGCATAAAATATGTAAATATGCTTATGAAATTGACAAATAAGCACAAATAATGGCTTGAAACATGTAAAGATAGCTAATATTACATGAGTCTGAAGTATAAAGTATGAAAGAAGCTAATCTATGAAAACTTGTGAAAGAAAGCATGCATGACATAAATGGAGGTAAATCTACCTATGAAAATGCTAATTAACCATATAAATGCATGAAATAAAACTAATCTATGCTATATTAACCTAATAGCACAATAAGAAAAGTAAATCTAATGCTAAAATGGAGGAATAAGGGCATCAAACCCTAGCTGTGGATGCTCATAGTAGTCAACTCTATTAGTCATGGTTGACAACCATACATAAGCTTGTGGGCTGCTACTAATAATAGTGGCCATGGGAAAAGTATTATTTCTTCTTAAACTAGGGCTAGAAATGCTCAAATTCTTCATGGAATTGATGATCAAGGGTCACCTTTGTGTCTAGACATATATTGACAATTGAAATTGCTTGAATTCATGTTAGATTGGTGTGGAATGGTAAGGTTTGCTTCTCAATCCTTTGGAAGATCCATTGTTGCAAAGCTAGATGTCAAACTAGAATTCGATAGCATCTCCATACTCTTCATAGGTTGTAATTGAATCTCCAGTTCGGTAGGGCTTCACTACAATGAAATTGAGATCCTATTGGCCTCTTTGAGGGGTCTATAAATAGACTCCCCAAATCCCAATCTTGGCTTCTCAAGGAAGCCAATATCAAGAATTGCTAGGTTGGGATAGTTGGATGGAATATTTTGGAGGATTTTTAGTCTATAACCACTTGAATTGGTTGCAAATACCATTGGAACAACCAATTTGTCTTGTTTTGGGAGGCCAAGATAGTTACAGGGCTAGCCGTTGTTACTCAACATGGCTAGGACCCTAGCCATGATTATCAACTATGGCTGAGATCTAAGCTATTAATGTCATCAATGACTAAGGTTGAATAGGTCTAGTATACCTAAAATGAGTAGTTAGAACCACTGCTTACTCTTGGGATTGTCCAAGGTCATTCATATGGTATGCAAAGGTGCCCATATGATTAGTCTCCTAAACATTATGTGTTTTAGGTGTCTAAAGTATCTATGGAGGATATCCTTAGTTAACCAAGCCTAGAAGAACCTAAAATATGAAACTAAACTTGAGGTGGTTGCATTGTAGCAACACCTAATGGTTTTGCAATGGGAAATCTCAATAAAGGATTTTTGAAGTGGACCCAAAGATAAAGAGTATTTGGAAAATATTCCATTGGTGTAGCTTGAATCCCCTTTTTCAATCGTGAATGTTTGTATTTGATTAGCAAATTGAATTTGGTGATGGAGCTTTGAATGACTATTGGTTTTCCATGTGAGGGATATCACATGGAGAGATAATCACCTTAATTAAACCACCATGAAGATGGAATAATTGAGAATTGTAGTTTTATACATGGTGTAACGTTTAAACTATGAGGATTTATGCCTATGTACTAGTATAGATGGACTTATACTAGAAATGGAATTTGTGTCTCTTATCTCTAATAAATGAGATAGAGTTAATCCATACACTATGATAAATTTATCCTACTTTATCGAAGAATTTAAGGAATAAAGAACACAAGATTATACTAAGAGGGGGGATGAACAGTATAAGACCACTTTTTACTTTTCTTTTCAAATCAATATTATGTAGTGTATAGATAGCAATATCAATAGCAGAAATCAAAGCAATGCACAACCATACATAATAGAGACAAAGATTTAATGTGGTTCACCCAATGTGGACTACTTCCACAAAGAAAATATTTCTTCTAAATATTTCTCAAATAATATTTTGGGAATATTTCCAAAATACAATGTTTATGGACATCTGTCCAAAGGAGATGTTGATCCCATAAATTTTATTTATGGATCTCTATCCACAGGAGAACTCATCCTCTATTATGGACAGTGATCCTCTAGAATACACTGCCTCCACTCAATGACTGTGGATCTCTCTCCACTTAAAGACTCTTGTTCTCACTCAGAAGACCTGGCCTCAATATCTTAGTTGATGGATCTCTATCCACTGGAGACTCTTTCCTCTCTGTTCTATCACCTCCAAATATATTCTCAATGTTCACTCAGAACCTTCTCAAATCTACTCAACAATTCCACTTAGAACCTTCTCAAATCTGCTCAATAGGTCCACTTAGAACCTACTCAAATCTTCTCAACAAGTCCACTCAAAACCTACTCAAATCTACTCAACAAATCCACATAGAACCTTCTCAAATATTCTCAATAGGACCACTCATAACCTACTCAAATCTACTCAAAAGGTCCACTTAGAACCTTCTCAAATCTACTCAACATGTTAACATAGAACTTGCTCAAATCTTCTCAACAGGTCCACATAGAACCTGATCAAATCTTCTCAATAGGTCCACATAGAACCTATCCAAATATGCTCAATAGGTCCACATAGAACCTATCCAAATTTTCTCAATAAGTCCTCTCTAGGACTTGCTCAAATTTGCATTGCAAGCTTCCACAAAATCTCACACAAAAATAGTCCACAAGCCTTCTTAAATACTTGCCTCAAATCAACTTAAAAAGTCCACACAAAACTTGTCCAATCTCATAGAATCATAAAGAGAATTGTTAGAGACTCAATATGTTCTATACTCAATGCTCAATCACTTTCTCAACTCAATCTCATAGAAGCATAAAGAGAATTGTTAGAGACTCAATATGTTCTATTCTCAAATCTCAATATCAACTCAAATCAATCTCATAGAAGCATAAAGAGAATTGTTAGAGACTCAATATGTTCTATTCTCAAATATCAATCTCAAATAAAATCATAATATATAATAGTTTATTTCAGGGAACTTAAACAACCACTTCACACATTCACTTGACTAGGCTCAATCAACTCTACTCACCCAATCACCTCAAGGAATAACCCTTTCTCACAAACCCTAGTCCAAGCATAAATCAACCAAATCAAAATGCTTCCAAAAATGCCCAACACAAATCTCACATAACAATGATACTCATGTTCTTTTCTAACTCAAGTTCAAGTTCTTTGGATAACCCATTGGCTTCAATAACACTGCTAATAAAACAAGGTTTTAATCACAACTCTCAATTCAGAAAACCTTTAAGCATTAATTCAATGTACTTCACTCAACCAATGGTCTAAACAATAATGCTTATCAAATAAGGTTTAATCACAACTCTCAATCTAGAAAACCTTGAAGCATTAACTCAACCACTTTCGAAAAGGAAACACTAATCAAATCCTTTTCACTCCAAACTTAATTTTAAATCAAACCAATCACCTAACCCAACAAAGAATAATTTACCCATACCTTTTCTTGAAGAGTAGTTGTCCTTTAAAATCTACCACACTCACAATTACTTCTTTGACAAACTCAATAATGGTTAGAGGATAATTTTTTTATATCACAAAAATAATATCACAATTACACCTTATCACTCCAACTTACACAATAAGCAATATCCTCACAATAATCACAAACCCTTTATTCAAAATAACATACAACCCACAAAGTCTTAACCTTTCAATATTCCACAATAGCAAAATTTTAAGACTTTAAAATAAAAACAGAATTCTCCTTATAAATCCTAATGGTATTTCTCAACTACCAACCTTTATCACAATGAAAAGGCTTCAACCACCAAATACATTATACCTCCAACTTAGGCATTAATAAAAAAAACATAAAAAATGTACCTTTGTCTTTGGAGAGCTTCAAACTCTCAATGCAGCCCTCACAAGCGTCTTTACCCATGGTGCAAACCACCACACGAGCTACAAGATAATTGGGAAGGAAGAAGCACCACATGCTTCAACACCCCTTCCTTGCCTTGCAAAATGTATGTGCCTAATGATTGGCACCTTCAACACATCCACCAAAAGCTTTTGTGGTATTCGAATACTATCCACCATGCACACCAAAAATGTAATCTTGTAACCCACTTGCCACTAGGCCAAGGTGCCTTTTTGGCTTCGAACTAATCAACACGCTTGCTTTTGTTTCCTTTTATAGTCAAGTCAAACATGAATTTCCAATTCTATATCATGAGCTCTGAATTTAATTCGTATGATTTCTCTTTCAAATTTGAGCAAGGATAATTCGGAAATCAACTTTGGGCATGGTATTTATATGCATTTCCACTAAAACAAAAATGTTGACGCCTCCCTTTGGCTTCTATGACCTCGGCAAAAATAAACTTTGCCTTTTTTAAAACTTTAAATCCAACCTTTGGATTTATTAAAATATTCTTTGGTCTTTAAACATTTAAATCCAACCTTTGGGTTTATTAAGATATTTTTAGACTTATAAACCCACTTTTGCAATATAAAATATTGTAATGAAAATTACAAATATTTTATTTTGGGTTTTCACCATGGCACTTCTAACCATTATAATATTTCACCTTTGATAAAGTATATTTTAATATTTATTTATAAAATTTAAATTCATCCTAAATTTAAATAATTTATAAAATAAGTATTATAACTCCTTTTTAACTTCTATATTTTGCATTGTTTCACTCAAACTTATGCCTTCTTTCTGAAAATCAAATGACCATATTTTTTGCCTTTATTTCCTACTAAAATATTTGGTATTAATGATGACTCAATATGGTGGCATCAATGACAACTTTGACTTAAGGACTCAAAATGTCCAACAATCTCCCCCTTTGTCTTCTATAGGATCACTCACTTCTTCTTCTAATTCCATACGAAGATTTTCATCTGGTCTATCAAGTGCATCTTCAAAATCATCATCACTAAAACTATAACCATCCCTTGTACAATCATCTTCAATATGTCCAAATTTACCACATCTAAAACACTTGAGAATAACTAGAGTCTTTTTCTTAACTTGTTCTTTCTCTTCAACCATAAATATGACTTCATCTCTATCATTCTCTGAAAAACTATCATCGCTATCATTTGAGTAATTACTTGCATTATCTACATAGTAGCTTATCTTTTGCCTTTGGAAGAACTTCTTTCCTTGTTTGTTTTGTCCATCCTTCCTTTTCTTCTTGTACCTATGTCTTTCTGATTCCCTATAAATTTGATCCTATTTTTCTTCATCATTGTTGCTCTTTGGCTCTTTGCACTTTGTTGCATAATGTCCATACTTTACAAAATTAAAACACTTAATAGATCTTAGATCTATGGGTCTTCTGGAACATTTATCTCTTCTGCCATAATTTGCTTCTTCATCACTGGAAGACTCAATGCTTTATTCTGACTTCTTACCCTTTATATTTTTGTCCACTTTAAATGTAACTTCTTTCGGAGGAATAGGATTTTTTGTTCTTATCTCAAAAGTTGTAAGCATGCCAAGCAAAGCATTTCTTGTTAGACTATCACTATCAATTGATGTTTTTATAGCAAAGATATTTTTACTATACCTTTTTGGAAGAGTTCTCAAGATCTTATCACAACCATTAGATTCATAAATCTTCATTCCAAGACCTTTCATCTCATGTATAAGTTTAACAACATTGTTGAGATAATCATTAATTTTTCATCATCTCATATTCTTAGGTTCTCAAATTCTCCTTTGAGATTTTTTATCTTAGCTTTCTTGACACTTTTATCTACATATATGGTATGCAATAGTTCCCACATATCTTTTTTTTTTTTACAATCCATAACCTTTATAGATTTTGATATTTGCAATCATTTTATAATTTCATTTATAGCTCTTGAATTTGCATGTATTAGAAGCTTACCTTCCTTATATGTAGGAGGATTTATTTTTGAATCATATCCAAGTTCCACTGCATCCCAAACTTCATTGCCAAGTGTCATCAGGTGAAATCTCATCAACACACACCAATACAAGAAGTCACTTCCATCAAATACTAGTACTACATTATTGATGGACCCGTCCTTTTGATCCTTTTGATCCATTATGTTGTTAGACCACTTTTCCTTCAAGCTATCCAACTCTTCTAAAGGAACCCACTCTGATACTAATTGAAGAACACAAGATTATACTAAGAGGGGGTGAACAGTATAAGGCCACTTTTCACTTTTATTTTCAAATCAATATTATGCAGCGTATAGATAGCAGTATCAATAGAAAAAATTAAAGTAATACACAAAACACCATACACAATAGAGACATATATTTAATGTGGTTCACCCAATGTGGGCTACCTCCATAGAGAAAATATTTCTTCTAAATATTTCTCAAACAATATTTTGGCAATCCTTCCCAATTACAATGTTTATGGACCTCTGTCCAAAGGAGATGTTGATCCCCTAAATCTAGTTTGTGGATATCTATCCATAAGAGAACTCCTTCTCCTTTACTCTAGCTGGTGATACTCTAGAAGACACTACCTCCACTGCACTAACTATGGATCTCTCTCCACTTGAAGACTCTTGTCCTCACTCATAATACATGTCCTCAATGTCCTGGATGATGGATCTCTATCCATGGGAGACTTTGTCCTCTCTTCTCTATCACCTCCAAATATTTGCTCAATAGGTTCACTCAGAACCCTCTCAAATTTACTCAATAGGTCCACTCAGAACCTACTCAAATCTACTCAACAAGTCCACTAAGAACATGCTCAAATATGCTCAACGGGTCTACACAAAACCTTCTCAAATATTCTCAACATGTCCACATAGAACCTTCTCAATTTTTCTCAATAGGTCCACTAAGAACCTACTCAAATCTTCTCAATAGGTCCACTCAAAACCTACTCAAATATTCTCAATAGGTCCACACAGAACCTGATCAAATCTTCTCAATAGGTCCACACATAACCTATCCAAATCTGCTCAATAAGCCCACACAAAATCTGTCCAAATATGCTCAATAAGTCCTCTCTAGGACTTGCTCAAATCTTCATTCCAAGCTTCCACAAAATCTCACACAAAAATAGTCCACAAGCCTTCTTAAAGACTTACCTTAAATAAGTTTAACAAGTCCACATAGAACTTGTCCAATATCATAGAATCATAAAGAGAATTGTTAGAGACTCAATATGTTCTATACTCAATGCTCAATCACTTTCTCAACTCAATCTCATAGAAGCATAAAGAGAATTGTTAGAGACTCAATATGTTCTATTCTCAAATCTCAATCTCAACTCAAATAAATCTCATAGAAGCATAAAGAGAATTTTTAGAGACTCAATATGTTCTATTCTCAAATCTCAATCTCAACTCAAATCAGAATATAGAATAGTTTTTTTCAAGGAACTTGAACAACCACTTCACACATTCACTTGACTAGGCTCAATCAACTCTACTCACCCAATCACCTCAAGGAATAACCCTTTTCTCAAAAACCCTAGTCCAAGCATATATCAACCAACTCAAAATGCTTCTAACAATGCCCAACACAAATATTACATAACAATGATACTCATATTTTTTTCTAACTCAAGTTCAAGTTCTTTGGATAACCCATTGGCTTCAATAACAATGCTAATAAAACAAAGTTTTAATCACAACTCTCAATTCAAAAAATATTTAAGCATTAATTCAATGTACTTCACTCAACCAATGGTCTAAACAAAAATGCTTATCAAACGAGGTTTAATAACAACTCTCAATCCAGAAAACCTTGGAGCATTAACTCAACCACTTTGAAAAGGAAACCCTAATCAAATCCTTTTCACTCCAAACTTAATTTTCAATTAAGCCAATCACCTAAATAAACAAAGAATAATTTGTCCATACATTTTTTTTAAGAGTAGTTGTCCTTTCAAATCTTCCACACTCACAATTACTTCTTTGACAAACTCAATAAGGGTTAGAGGATAATTTTTTATATCACAAAAATAATACCACAATTACACCTTATCACTCTAACTTAAACAATAATCAATATCCTCACAATAATCACAAACCCTTTATTCAAAATAATATACAACCCACAAAGTATTAACCTTTCAATATTCCACAATAGCAAAATTTTAAGACTTTAAAATAAAAATATAATTCTCCTTATAACTCCTAATGTTATTTCTCAACTACCACCCTTTATCACAATGCAAAGACTTCAACCACCAAATACCTTATACCTCCAACTTAGGCATTAATAAAATAGAACATAAAAAATGTACCTTTACCTTTGAAGATTTTTGAACTCTCAACACAACCCTCACAAGTGTCTTTGCCCATGAGGCAAACCACCACATGAGCTACAAACTCGTTGGGAAGGAAGAAGTACCACATGCTTCAATACCCCTTCCTTGCCTTGCAAAATGTATGCACCTAATGATTGGTACCTTCAACACATCCACCAAAAGCTTCCATGGGATTAGAACACTATCCACCATGCACACCAAAAACATAAGCTTGCAGCCCACTTGCCACTAGGCCAAGGTGCCTTGTTGGCTTCCAACTAATCAATGCGCTTGGTTTTGTTTCCTTTTGCCACCAAGTCAAACATGAATTTTGCAATTCTATCTCACGAGCTCTGCATTTAATTCGTATGATTTCTCTTTCAAATTTGAGCAAGGATAATTTAGAAATCAACTTTGGGTATGGTATTTATATGCATTTCCACTAAATAAAAAATGTCGGCACTTCCCTTTGGCTTCTATGACGTCGACAAAAATAAACTTTGCCTTGTTTAAAAATTTAAATCCAACCTTTGGATTTATTAAAATATTCTTTGGTCTTTAAACCTTTAAACCCAACATTTGGGTTTATTAAGATATTTTTAGACTTTATACCCCCACTTTTGCAATATAAAATATTGTAATGAAAATTACAAATATTTTATTTTGGGTTTTCACCATGTCACTTCTAACCATTATAATATTTCACATTTGATAAAGTACCTTTTAATATTTATTTATAAAATTTAAATTCATCCTAAATTTAAATAATTTATAAAATAAATATTATAACTCCTTTTTAACATGTCTTTTGCACTATTTCACTCAAAGTTCTACTTTCTTGATGAATATCAAATGACCATATTTGTCATCTTTATTTCATGCTAAAATATTTGATATTAATGATGACTCCATATGGTGGCATCAATGGTGATATCAATGACAAATTTGACTTAGGGACTCAAAATGTCCAACAAGGAAATGAAGTAACCATGTGAAAGCATCCTTTAAGCCATGAAGGTGTACAAGGTAAACCCCGATATTTTTATGGAATATTTTGAAGAACATAAACTTATATTGAGAGGGGGTGTGAATAGTATTAGATAAAAAAATTACTTTTCTTTCCAAAGCAGTAACTTAAATTATTATCAATTGCAATAATGAAACAATGCACAAATCACAACACACATAAGAGTAACAAATTTAATGTGGTTCACCCAATGTGGGCTATGTCCATGGAGAAATATTTCTTATAAATTTTCTCAACAAATTTCATGGGAACCAATTCCCTATTACAATATTTGTGGAAATCTATCCATAGGAGACACCTATCCCCTCCCACATGTTCATGGACCAAAATCCATAAGATACATATATACCCTCTACTCTAGTTCATGGACCTCAATCCACTCTGCTCTAGTTCATGGACCTCAATACACTGCTTTGATTTGTGTACCCCAATCCATAGGATACACCAATCCCATCTACTCTGGCATGCTCTAAATCCTTCTCATAGATCTTCTCAAATATACTCCAAAACTTCTCACAAATCTACTCAAATTTGTTCACAAAAACTTGCTCAAATCTACTAACAAAACTTGCTCAAATTTTCTCACGAAAACCTACTCAAATTTGTTCATAAAACTTGCTCAAAATTCTCACAAAACCTATGCAAATCTGCTCATAAAAACTTTCTCAAGTATGCTCACAAAGCCTGCTCAAATAATTTCACAAAACCTGCTCAAATATGCTTACAAATCTATCTCGAAAGGCCTACTCAAATCTACTCCAAAAACTGCTCAAATATACTCACACAACCTACTTACAACCTACTCAATCCTACTCACAAAGTCTTCTCAATATTGTTCAAATATTGCACATAAAAATGCTCATATCTTTCCAAATATTACATACAAACAATACTCATATCTTTCCCAAATCTTGCATACAAACAATGCTCATATCTTTCCCAGATATTGCATACAAACAATGCTCACTTTTTTTCAAATATGCTTTCCTCTACTATAGCAATTCAGACATATTCTACCCAAAATTCTTGTTCTTCATGAACATATAGAAAATTATATGCATTACAAATACCCAATATGTTCTTTCACATTCATTAAGTCTATTGCTTTCTCATGTCTCACATTCATTACGTTGAAGGATAGCTTTTAAACTTAGTATTTGACAACTAACCTTGTAATATCCTTTTCTTTAATGAATCCTTTAGTACTATATTTGTACTTTTTGACACTTTGGTTTGCTTTACAACACTTTTACTATTTATGTGAGACTATTCTATTTTTCTTACTTCCACATTCTCTTCAAAATCAATCATGAATAATACACAAACTTTCTTACAAATTTGATCTATTACTCTTTGCACATTCACTCTCTTCTTTCAATAAAAAACAATGCACATCTAATCATCATTCCTTATACATCCAACCATATGACAACAAAATATTTTATTCAACAAAAACACTTTGAGAAAGTAATTAAATCACCATACCTCTAAATTAACCTCAATGATTATGATGAGCTTTCAAAACCTATATTTACAAAAATAGTTCCCTTTTTGTTCCTTCAAAAATCTAGTTAGTAATTTTCTCTTTCTTGCATAGATATTAAACCCCATTTTCAATATTCAAAATACAATTTAAAATCAACAACAATTACACCTTATATATAATTTTTCTAACATGTACAAGTACAAATAAATTTAGCCATAATACACCTTATATCTCCTTTACTAATGCACAAATAAATTTAACTTTATAACTCCATCACATAGTATGCAAAATGTAATTTTCAATTAATCACAATATACCCTATGACCAGGGTTATGCATAAGGGGTCGGTACCAAAATTTATGTATAAAATAAAGGTAAATTGTCTTGGAATCCTCATGAAATTTGTAGAAGTATACATGGAAAATTGCATTTATTTATCTCCAAAAATTTTCAAACTGTGGTGAATTGCATTAATTTTTCTCCAAAAAATTTCAAACTGTGGCAAATTTTTCTATGTTAGGGGCTATGAATATCGGTTTGCAAAATCTAAAAATGTACAAAAAAAATTTAAAGCTTTAGGTCAACATGAAAGACTTTAGGCTGACATGATGACCGATGGCATGCATGACGATCGGTTGAAGGCATGATAATCGATTGAAGGTATGATTATCGATTGCAAGCATGACTGTTGGTTGAAGGTATGATGATCAATTGTAGGCATGATGATTGGTTGAATGAATATCAATAAGTTGTAGGTATGATGATTGGATATAGGTATGGTGATCGGCTATAGGCATGATAGTCGATTGTAGTTATGATGATCGGTTGCAAGCATGATGACCAAATGCAAGAATGTCGATTGGTTACAGGCATGACAATCGACTGTAAGCATGATGATAGTCTGTAGGCATGATGATTGGCTATAGATGCGATGATAAACTATAAGTATGACAACCAAATACAGGAATATCGATCAATTGTAGGCATGATGATCGACTGCAGGCATGATGATCATCTGTAGGCATGAAAATCGACTACAGGCATGATGATAGGTTGCAAACATGATGATCAGTTGTAGACATAATTATTGGTGACATGCATTATGATAGGTTGCAAGCATGTCGATCAGTTGCAGGTATGTCAATTAGGTGCATGTATGATGATGGGTTATAGAAATGTCAATCAATTACATGCATGACAATAGGCTGCAAGTATATCAATCAGCTATAGACATGACAATCGGTTGCAAGAATGCTAATTAGTTATAGGTATGATGATGGGTCCATGGATTTCAATTGATTTTAGGAATGACGATCAGTTGTAGGATGCCAATATGTTGTATATATGATGATCAATTGTAGTAATATCGATCAAATGTAGGCATGATGATTAGATATAGAAATGTTGATCAGGTGCATGCAGGTTGATCGGTTGTAGGAATGTCGATCATATTATGCTGATAGACATGGCTTTACAACCGATCATCTTATATCGAAAGACACAGCTCTTCAACTGATCAACTTATGATGATAGATACAACTCTAAAATTGATCAGATTATATCGATCATCTTGCATCGATCGACACTCTGCAACTGATCGACTTAATTCAATAGACACTCCTCTACAACCTTGTCAAGTTTTTTGTTGATTCAAAGCTATTTTCGAGTTAGATTATTTTATATGTATGTTTATCAATACCTACTACAATATATATACAGGTAGTATATGAGGAAATTTGGGCAAGAAAAATAATATCATTTATAATTTGAAGGCAATTTGGGTGGGAAAAATAAAATCATTTATAATTTGAAGGCAAATTGGGTGGGAAAATAAAAATAATTTATAATTTGAGTTTGGCCAATTAAAATAAAATTAGGTTAATGATTATCAACGATGTGCGAATTTACCCCAAAAAAATGTCCATCCCATAAATTTTGGGTGAATGGGCCCCAGTGAAAGGATCCAAAATTAGCCAATTTAAAATATTGAAAATCCTAAATAGAGCTAATTTACGATATTTCACGCTTATGCATAACCTTGCTTATGACTCCCTCACACAATATGCAAAATGTAATTTTCAATTAATCACAATATACCTTATGACTCCCTCACATAATATGCAAAATATAATTTTCAATTAATCTCAATACACCTTATAACTCCCTAACACAATAATACACAATGCAAACCTTATCTCTCTAAAATAAACTTACATAGTAAAATCAATTCAAAACCTATGTCTCCCTAAATTTAATTTAATCAAAAATTATTTTTCCCTTACCACACATAGCCATCGTGAATCAACCCTATAACCTCCTGCTCATCCATGCCCTATCGCAAGCTAGGCTATTGTTAAAGCTAGCCATCTGCATGAAAACCAAGGTGCATGATTTATATTTTAAAGTCTTTTTCAAATTCCTCTTTGACCAAAATCTTAGAAAAATGGTACCACCATGAATCATCCACATGACATCTTTTTCTACAATGCTCTAGTGTAGGCTAGGCTACCATATGGTCTAGCCACCCAGATGGAATCACAAATGCATTGTATTCTTATTTTAGTTTTTGATTCTACCTATAAATATGTGTGTGCTTCCCTTTTTTATCTTTTGATATCCATGAATTTCACATGAAGGAATTTTCAATTTGTGCTTCTTGAACAACCTTACTTGAATGAATTATCGCTCCCCATTTATATATGTATTTCATTTTCATCAGTGAATGTCGACACTATATTTTTCTTATAGATTTTTGACTTTATGCTTGCTCTCATGGCATTGGTGTCTTTTAAACTTATACTTGTTTATATTATAATATTTTAAATCTTTGATTTTAATATTATAATATATTACTTTTTAAACCTTTGTCCAAAGCATTCTATAATTTTAAACCTTTTGTCCCAAGCTTTTAAACTTTTGCCCTTCTTTTAAAAATTTTGTCCCAAGCACTTTTAAACCTTTGTCCATATATTTTATAATATTTAAATTTGATATTAAAATATTATAATCCTTAAAAATAATTGCCTTGCTTTGCAATAAAATTTCCTTGTAATATATATTTACCCTGGATTATTTTCCATTGTTTTCTTTTTATCAAACCCATGTTTGACCTCAATGATATATTGTCCATCCTTATAAACTTTTAATCCTTGAAGAATATTTCATGCTCCTTTGACATCAATGACAACTCAATTTTTCCAATAATATTGGCCTCTACTATACACTTGATGGATATTTGTAGAATGTTGAACTCTATATGTGGAGAAGTCTCTATGAATATTTTTTTTAAACTGGAAACATCTTGGAGAACCTTATCAATATTTCTCCTACAAAAACAAAGTCTCTCTCTCTTGGGTTGGTTAGATTTGGGTTGTTACAAAATTTCTTTAATGATAACTGCCATAGGGGTGTGCCTAAAAGAATTTAAATGTTCTACATTGTAGGAGGAATGCCTAAAAGACTTTAGTGATCTATGTTGTAGGGGGTGTTCCTAAATTTTTTTAGTGATCTACGCTATAGGGTGCATGCTCAAAGGACTTTAATGTTCTATGCCATAAGGGGAATACCCAAAGGATTTTAAATGATCTACATCATAGAGGGTGTGTAAGAATATTTAAAATGATATGGTAAAATATATCTTGATTTTAACTAATGCAAAAATGTCTCAATATGATCTTAATATAAAATGATGCAAGGTATTTGAGCTAATGTCTATGCATAATGTTTGATTTTTATGCATGAATAAGAATATATGTAAAATAATGCACATAATGAGTGACATAGATATAAATAATTGTATGTATATATTTTATTTATTGTAAATATTTTCCCCCTCATAGGTGAAGGATGAAAATTTGCACCAAATAACTAAATAGCAATGAAACACAATGATTGAACAAATGAAATGAATCTTTATATTTATTTATATCATTATTTCAAAGTGTTACAATAGGATCCCCTTGAGGGGATTTCACCAACGATACAATGAATACAATAGGGATGTTATTCCCCTTTTTATCAAAAGGATTCTTGGTCCGATATAAATATATCTATGCTAGCACAATTTATCAAGGAGTGGATTTTCTGGGACCAGAGTGTGAGGTTTAGATATACTATCTTTCTTTGTCCTTGAGTCTTGTTACCTACATGCAAAGACACAAAAAGTGGAATAGTATCATATGGGAGGCCCACCAAATTTGGGCCCATATTCAATCTAATAATGCAAAATATGAACAAAGAACATATACATGCATATGATATTTGAGATCTAATCTAATGTATAATAATAAAAATACAAATATCTAAGCTAAAATGTAGTAAAACAATGGAAATTGATCACCTAACCATGATTGTATTAGGTTGAGATGGTTTTTATCTACAAACCATATCGATACGAGATGATCACTATCATGGGCTTGCACCTCAATGTAAGTAGATCTGAACAACATCTTGGGTTGTACGGGATGTCATTTTGAGCGATCTACAAACATGAATTTCCATAAAAGGGTGCAAGTGATCACTAAGGAAATGTAGGAAATCATTCGAGGGAAAGGAAGGTGACTTTAAATCCAAAATGGTAATCTCACAACATTGGATTAATAGCTAGAGAATCTGGTAGATTTTTGGTAGCACTTCATTTCTTTGGGATTTAAAATCTAGGGTCCTCAAACTAGGAGGGAGGGCACCATTTTATAGTCTCTAAAGATAAAAATGCATGGAATGGTAAGTGCCACTCAAGAGGAGCCTGATTGGATACCATCGAATGCTTACATGCAATAAGTGTAACTATCACTTGCAAGGTTTGTGGCACCAATGTAATTTCATGCATCATGCTAATAGGTCATTTTTTTGGAAGTTTTTTTTTGGTCTTGTGTTACCATCTAGAGTTAATATGGTCTCAATTCTGAGATCATCTTGGGTTAATATGGTTAGGCTTCTCATAGGGAATGTTTCCTACTACTTAGGGAAAATCATTAGATTAACCCTAAGGCTACCCAAGATGGATGGTGTAAGTTATAAAGGAGGCATTTTTAGAGTCTCCTTGCAATGATGCCTTTTAGTTGTCTATAAATACCCCATTTTGGGATGTTTTGTACGAAATCACAATGTAGAGCAAAAATAGATGATCTAAAATGGTTGAGTTGGTGATGGATGATGTTAATTAAAAAATTCAACATGAGATACCCCAAGCATGGAAAGGGTGCACATCATTGAATCATTGCTTCCAACACATTGATGAATCTTGGTAGCTTTTTGGTCATGGAAAAACTTTATTTGTCTATAGACTTTAGGTTTTAGGTCTACCAACTATTTTTTGGATTGATTTTTTTGCTTTTACCCTAGCAAAGAGAGTGTATGATTATTCTAGATAATGATTCTTGGATAAATATAATTTCCACTTTTGATTGTTTGATTATTGACTTGATTTAGAAAATAAAAATTTTATGGTTATTGACTACCCCCTCAAGAGATGAGTCAATGGGGGAGATGTAAAATGATGATAGTGATGTATCACTTGATAAAAGTGGAGCTATAGCATGGTTACCCTAGGAAAATATTAAATTTTTGGTGATTAAATAAACCCAAGATGGTTGATTTTTTGTATGAATTTTTCAAAAAATGAGACCATCCTAGATGGTCACATTGCATCGCATGACCGTCTTGGATGGTCCCAGATGTGAAAAACTATATAAGCTAAATTTTGTGGGAAAGACTAATTTTTATTATTTGTGATGAGCTGAGAGCAATATGGGAAGGAGGAGAGCTTAGTTTATGCAATGAAGTGTTTTCGAAGGACAATTTGACAAACCCCATGGACCCATTAGGTGCATCCACAAGTGGAGAAGCTAGTGTGAAGAAGGTAAAGATAAAAATCTAAACCTTTTCTTTATTAATGAAATGAACCACATTAAAATAAAATAATAATGAATGGGTTAGATGGGTGAAATGGTTAGAATTAGATGAAATGAAAATGGGGTGGGGAATTGGTAGATAGCCTTTATTACTTTTGATTTTCTCATCTTCCATTCTAGTATTGTGTATTTTTTTTAATATTTTGATGTGATTTGGAGATCATATTAGGTCGATAAAATTATTTTTTATGATCATCTAGATGCAATACAACCTCTCTTGGTGACCGTATGGACTCAATACAACCTCTCTTGGTGATTGTCTTGAATAGAGATAGTTTTATTATGGAATTCTTAGTTTTTGATAACCATGGGATAATCTCCATTAGGGATATAGATTCCTAACTTGTAGTGGAGTAGCCTTATGTGTGGTGATATGTTTATCACATTAGAAACATTCATTTGTATAGACCGATATTAGCTTGTGTTTTAGCTAGATTTTGATGGCTTACACTCAAAGTAGTTAAGTCCAACTAAGTACACAATCAAGGTAATAAAATTGGTCTTCCTATAAAATTTTTATATTTCAAATGCTTTCATGGTTAGTATATGACTTTTGATTTTTCAACTAGGGTGTTTGAGTCTCATTGAAAACCTTATTGTTCCCTTATGACCTCTCACTATTCATAATCTATTATCATTGTGCTTCTCCATTGCATATCATTTCTTGCTTGGTTATCATTTCATTGTATGCCCTTGATGAAATTATTTACATCTTGATTTGTGACTCATACATTTTATAGCACCCATACTTAGTTTTGCATCACAGAATCATACACTATATTTCATTAGTTAAACATACATACACAATTTGCATTAAGAAAGTTATTATGTGTCATTAGTACATTATAGGCATACTTAGTTCTATGCATACATAATAGATCTATCATATCAAAAAAAATCATTCATATAACATTAATGCACCCTCATATCTACAATTTTAGGTATATATTTATACTCATCTACCATTACATTCATCCATCCATCATCTCAAATATATATGCACAATAGAAGTGATAATAAACAATAATAAAGTATAATATCATATATATATATATATATATATATTTTTTATAAATGAGCATGCGTACACAATGATAAAAATTCCCATAGGCTACAATATAGTGGGTCCTTAGACCTCACATCCAAAAATAAGCTAATACATAGGGACCCTACTCAGGCTAGCCTTACTCCACCACTCTTTCCACTACCCTTTTGCCTCATATATCTAAGAATGTTTGGATCTGTTGGTCTCTAACATTTGTGATATATCATGTGTTACAAATTGTAGGATAAATGGTCTCATGAATGGCTCTCTAGAGACCTCGCTCTATCAGCTCCACTAATATTGGGATAATTTTAACCATTAATAGGGTAGAACCCCACCATATTTATCAACCTTATCCTTAAGGCGTATGATGCAATATCATTCTACCTAATATAGAACATGATCTATGGTCACCCTGACCTACAACTTATAGTCTAGCCACCTTAGTTGTGACATGTTTGCTTGAGGATGGTTGAGCCTATCCAACTATAAAACCTACCACCTAGATCCATAGATCATATTTCTCTAATATGAGTCTAGTTTGCTTCTCTTGAAGACTCTACACCTAAGATCATAAGGTGTCATTCTCCACCTTCTAGCCCTACCAACACTACCTACCTACCATCCAATGAATCTACTCTGTAGCATGAGTTGTATCCTTATTTGTTTGCTACCCTTAGAGGATGTAAACCTGCTCTCTCAAGGTGGTGATCTTCTCCTATGGGTCATCCTCATCTATCCCATCACTTCTCATAGATGTTTGTGAACCTTTAGTGGATTTCTATGAAGATATCCCACATCCCTATCCACTCAATGATGCATGCATCACTATCCTAGATCCTCTACCTTTATCATCATCTCAAAGTGAGATGATTATGATTGTTTACTTTTTGTTTTTTAACTAAGTTTTCATTTGTTTGTGGTATCTTTATAGAGACCATCATCGATTAATGAATACCTAAAAGTATGCTTGTAATGAGTTTTATAATAAGGATTAGGTGTGGCTGAAGGACCTCAAACTTTAGTACATAATTTTATTGGAGTCTATTCATGCAGACTAGGCCTATATGATGGTTTGGATAGATTGGTGGGATAGTTATAAAAATACCTTTGACATGCCCACTAGAGAGATCACTGTGAATGTAGAGGAAATCTATCAGATTCTATAGCTCCCTATAGAGGAAAATCCTATTATTACTACTATGACCAGTAAAAGAGAGCTTGTGCTAGAACATATGTTGTTGTGACCAATTAGAGAGAGCTTGTGCTATAGCACATATATAAATATCGATGGCACCTTGTAGATTGTGATGCTGGTAGTAGTGGAGTAAGAGTGGGCATTGGATTTGAGATAGATCTCTTGACAACTAGATAGAAAGTGTTGATGTCATTGATGTTTAACTTCATTTTGTCTAACTCTTTATGCATGAGGTTCCCCTAGAACCTCCTAGGCCTTGTGATGGATCTATTTGAGTAGTCTAGGATCATGGTGTAGGGCACTATTGTACCCTACAGTTACAACTCATTTTATACCAAAATTTTGCAAAGACATCAAATTTAGGAGTTTAAATCTTTTTAAATTGGCTCACACCAATATTTATAGGATATTTATTGCATTCATCTTTTGAAACTATTGGAATTTTACATTTTTTAATATTGGTCTTTAGTTACATTGATTTAAATTCAATTTCTTTGAATATTTACATATAACCTACATTATTTTAGCTAAATTACTTCAGAAAAATTAATTCCTAAGGTTTATTAAAGGTCTAGATGATTAAATTTCATTTTAGGGTTACTCCAATCTTGTCACTTTGCCCTACATTTTGATGCAAATTGATATGGCCATAACTTGAGCTAGAAGACTCTATTTAGGGTGATTCAAAAACTGGTGGAAAGAGCTTGATCTCATCTTCACAATGGCATTGAATTTTAAGATTTTTAGCTGTCCAATTTTTCTAAATATTATTTTGATAACAGTAGCATGTGATCTTTAAAATAACATATCTCATGAATCATGATGAATTTTTTATGATCACAATGGGTTTGAGTACCTATTTTGCCCATTTAGATTCATGGATTTTTTTTTAAGATTCTAAGCACTTTGAATTTTGCCCTATTTTTTGCACTATGGGACAACTCAGAGCTTCGAGTCAAATTGGGTCTTCATAAACAAGGTCTAAAATTAGTCCTTGGATGAGTATATAAATTACCATGATCTCTGTAATTACCTCTTATTTGGTTGTGCAAAATTATCCATTTTTAATTTGGTGCCAAATTTTGCAAACTCAGATCTCGGGAAAGCTTATCGTTGATAAATCAAAGCCATTGCTCTTACATCGGTGACAAAGATCTTCCATCAGAAAAAGGAATATATGACTTTGAGATATTTTTATTGATAGACCAAGGCTATCACTCTTCCATCAACGATAAATATTTTATATCGGTGACATGAGTTTAATAACCAATAATTTACGTTAGTGAAATAAATTTGAATGACTTGGATACAATTTTTGATTGACTAAAGCTATCATCGATGCATCATCAACAAGGATTTTACATCAATGACCATGTATTCATCGTGCATTTTTAGCAATATTCATCGCTCTTCGAGAAATCCTAATAGTGACACATCAACGGTAATGGTTTTACATCAGTGATGAAGGTTATGGCAGGCTATTCAAGGTATTAATGGTAAACATAATATTATATGAATGTGAGCAGATGCAATAATTAATTAACCCTATTATTGAGAACTTTAATAAAACCTTAGAGAATAATTTAATTAATCTAAATACTTAGGGTATTTTAATTAGAAGGATGTCATGAAATAATTAATATTAAAATTTTGAGCATAATGATAAATAATTTGGCCAGTAAAATTTTATGGCTCATGTTCCTACTCTAATAGAATTTATCGCTCTTAAGAAAGAACCATCACTAATGTATAAACGCTAAAAGTCATTCATTGTCAACATCCAATGAGATCTCATCACCAATAGAAGAGGGCCATTGCTAATGTATATTTGAAAAATATTGCACATCGTCAAAAATGTTTTTTCTTTCTAATAATCATCACTATCATTCTAGTTAAACCTAAATTATTTATCATAAATTGAATACCAATGAGAACTCGTCACTGATATAATAAATTCATTCCTCTTCCATCAGTAACATAGGATTTGCATGACTGATACAAATTTAATGATTTAATTTCCATCATTGATAGAACAATGTCATTGCTAATGCATGAGCGACAAGGGTTTTACATTGTCAATGAGATTTAAAAGGGATTTTTTTGTGAAGTCTTAACTATATAAATTATTTTAGCATGAAATATGAGTTCCTTGATATTTTAATAAAATTATAAAGACTGATACCAAAAGACATATCATAGGGGTTACATTTACTAAACTTGGAATGAAACCTGACCAACTGGTGCATAATATATCATATCAAATGGAATGTGATGTTTAAGCTACCAAAGCTTCATAGAGAAGTTTTTAATTTTTTAGATATTAAGGGCTGAAATTATAGATCTGAATTAAAATTTACTTCAAGACCCACAACCACAGAAGGAGAAAAGAAATCAAAGCTAATCACAAAACAAGAACAACTTGGATATTTGAGGATAGGTGGCACAATTTCTCTAATTTTGATAGCCTATGATAACCCAACTCCTGTTGTAATACATTCACATAAATTAGTAGTATAGAATATGCCAATTGACTACATATGTACCAAGTATTAAAAATAGAATTACAGAATCTAAACTATAAAAGAATCCTTTCAAGCCAAAATTAATTATCGGGTATCAGAATATCAAACTTTTATAAAAGGTATTTCAAGTGTTTTATCTGGGTTGGATGTATTTATCCTATATCATATTTGTCTTCCATTTCTCAATTCTTCTCACCTTTGTATAGGTACTACTGAGAGTTGAGTAGCTCACCTGATATCATTTCTTGGGAGTTGCTTGAGGAGCCAAAGTCTATATATCACTACAATTAGGACAATATATTGCATTCCCTGGTTATAACATTCAAACATGGTGAATATTATGTTATGTTCGTTGGGAGACCTAAGCACACTGCCAACCTCTATCATTGTAATCATCAGACATCAAATATGATATATAATTCTGATTTTTACTCTTTGTTGTATTCTAGTGCAATGTGTGTGTTACTTGTTTGTATATTACTTATTTGAATCTACAAGCAACATTTCTTTCCTTGATTTAAAAATCCATGTTTATTGTGGTATTTGAATGAATGTGGGTTTAACAATTTTCCTTTCTTTTTCTATTTGTTTCATGTCATTGATTGAAATTTGCTATAGTAACCTAATGGAAAAGGCATCGGTCTCTTAACATCTAAAGCTTCAGCGGGTTTTAAAAGGGGGAAATGAGGCCAGGCAACGCCCAGGATGTTGATTCTATTTGAGTCCATCTTCAAAATTTAAATTTCCACAATATTTCATACAAGCGGTGAAGTTTCCATAGTCTATCTCCTCATGACAAAGTTTTTACCTATCAATGTCTCAATTTTTTGGCACCAAGGATACCTCTATGCATATCTGAGATATTGACAAAATTTATAAGCCGAGCATTCTTGGCCTAAGTGAGATTCAATTGCACCAATGTTTTGGTGATTCTGAATGAAACCAAAATATAGAAGAAATAAAAAATTGATTTTGCACATATGAGAGAAAGCAGTACGTAAATATTTCAAAAATTCAAGACCCTAGAGGTATTTATCTAAAACCAAAAAAAAAATCAGTTTACAATTGTGTCATAGCGGTAAAGTTTTGTTAACAAACAATGTTCCTTTAGATAGTTGTTATAGCATCTTAAGTTGTTCTGGTAAAAATATTTCAAGTGTTAATACCAATCATAAGTGTATCTTCTGTCATCACCCCCTATGATCACTATGACTAATTATCCTCCTCAAAATAACTAGAATAATCAATACCTTCATATCTAGATATACCATAGGTACAAGCATTTTAATTTGTCCCCTCACTTTCATAAATTACCCATCAAAGCCCCTAAATACTTGCCTAAATTCTAAGGTAGCAGTGCTATCACTGGAAAAGAACATATCCAAAGCTTTCTATATGCCTTAGATAAATTGGAATTTGAAGAAAAAGATGTGGCCCTTAGGCTATTTAGGTAGACCTTAGAGAAGGATCCTCACATTGCATATCATATTTCTAATAAATGGAAGAATTATTTTTAGAAAGGTATGGTAAGAAGGGAAATATACGTTATCTCATAATTGAATTGGCTACAATAAAAAAAATGAATTGATTAATGACTTCAACAAAATATTTATCAAGGTTAAAAATAAAATATTTGATAAGCTAGCTCTTAATTATCAACAATACATTTGCTTTTATAAGAATGCTTTCTCTACAAAATTCAATTATGAACTAAGAAAAGAGCAAGTAAACACTATTTATGAGTGCATGAATAAGGTTGTTTACCTAGAAAGGAATATGATCAAAAATAGAAAAATCAAATCATATTCTATAGGTTTCAACATAAGCATTGAAAGGTTTGGTACAATGAATAGATGCCTTAAGATCAAAAAATGGAGGGGAAATTTTTTAGTACAAGAATTTTTAAATATTGGTACAAAATTTCCTTTCTATTGTCCTACCTGTAATTCACCCAATGAGCCTTCTAGTTGTGCCATCTATTTAGCTTTACATCCCAACATAAACCTTAAGGAATAACCTAGTAAATAAGTTAGGATGAACTTAGATTATAGGGATAAACATCCTAAAGGATATATTGAGGTCCATAAAGAATAGAGAGCTTTAATATCCAAAATAGAGCAACATTATCCTATAACCCTTGATGTCAGATTTGATGAAGTCAAATAGGTTCCACTTGTAGCAACACAAGTTTTTCAAGAAATTCATGCCATGGATTTTAAAAGTATAATAGGTAAGATGATTTTTTTTTTATATGAATGAGGTGTGAGAATGACATTCAAAGGAAAGGATACTACCCAACAAAATAGTTTAGGCTAAGGAAGAAAATTTTGATAAAGGGTCAACAACTAAGAATGATGAGTCTAAATATGAGGTTATCAAGACCAACTCTAAAGATACACATCCTAAATCTAAAGAAGATGTTGAGGTTCATCAAGAACATAGAGATTTAATTTTCAAAGGAGGACATTGCCCTGAAACCTCTAATGTCATACTTGATGAAGTCAAATGGGAATCACTTATAGTAGCAGTGGATATTTTTCAAGAAATCCATGCCATGGACTTTGAGAGTACAATAGGGGAGATGAATGTTCCTAATATCGATGAGATGCAAGAAAAAAATTCAAAAGAAGGGGAACTGTCCAAAAAAACAATGCAAACTAAAGAAGAAAATTTTGACAATGGGACAACAATTAATAATGTTGAGTCTAAAAATGTTGGTATTTTTAATTCCAAATCAGAAGAGAACCACCAAACATAATGGATTGATCATAAGCTTAAAAATATAATTAATTTTGAAGAAGATATCAATACTTGTGTTATCAATAATGAGAAAAGAACTTTATTTCTTAGATAATAACATCATCATCAAGCTCTTGATGATAATTTTAATGAAATCCAACAAGATTAATCTATAACAATAGAACATCCAAAAATCCTTCAGATCAATGATTTCAATATACCAAAATTGCCAGAATAACATTCAAAAGTAGAGGTATTATCCAATAAAATAGTTTAGGTAGAAGATGAAAAAGTTGATAAAATGTCAACAACTGAGGATGGTTTATTAGAAGATGAAGTTCTCCTTGATAATCCCAATGTAGAGGAATACCATGAGACAAGACTGACTAGTCACCATCCTAAAAGTGTATTTAAGTCTAAAAAAGATACTATTCAAAGGATCATAGCACAAAAAAAAGTAATAACAACTCTTGAATGCATAGATGACTTTTCTAGATATTTTAAGCTTATTGATCAGTCAAAAAAATTATCAAGTAGACCTCCAAGCCTAGAAAATTGCAAAAATGAAACCACATTTGAAACAAGACCCCTCCATGTTTTCCAAATATATATGTCAGAATCAATGAAAAAATACTCTATCCATAATCACGTTCTTGATAACAAAGCTTCATATAACATCATAGTTGATTTGTTGAGTCTTTCGTCTACAAATAATTGTTCCTCTATTTTTGTTTTAAGTGTGAAATAAATCATATTAAAACATGCCAAATAAACTAAAATCAACAAATTCATAGTACTCATGGGTCTATAAAATGATGTTGGTCTCTTTACTGACTTCTCCACCATATCCATTAACAAAGCTTCTATCCTAAGTAATACCATACATGTTACCTCTTTTCAGGGTAAAATCCCCAATACTCAACCCATCATCAGGAGTCCCACAAAAATTGATCAATCTAACAAAAAATACATCATGACAAGAACAAAGGTAAACAATATGTATAAAGTTTATCTACAAATTGTTCTTATCTGGAATCATAAAAATTTGAAAATGCATCTAAGACCATCTAAAAAAAAGCAAAAGAAGTTTAAACTCACTCTACATCCTAAGGTCATAAAACATTTTTTGTAAAATAAAAGTGCTACCCCTATCTTATTCTATGTTTCACAAAAATTATCCCATAAAAGCTAATTGTCCTTGAAAATATTCCAATGAGGCAATTTCCTCTTTTTTCTCATCACCATTCATATCTAGTAGTGGTTATGTTTTTGTCTCCTTAAAAATTTTTGTTTCACATTGTAGTTTTGATAGACTTGTTCTAATTAGTTAAAGAAAGAGAATCTAGAGTAAGGACAAATGACACTGGGATCTTATGAGCCAAGTTTTAGGTAATTTTTCTATAAGTCTGGATCTATAATATATTAAGTAGAAGGTACTTTACGTTATGCTAAAGCTTCACATATTTCACAAATTTTAAAGATATTCCAAGGTCAAGAAGAATGAAGTCATCATTGGTGGGATGCTTTGAGCTAAAAACATATACACTCTTATTTTTAGCCTTATAGATTTCTAACCCAACATGAGCTTTTTAATTCATCATAATTATTCTCAAAAAAGAAGAAAACTATAAATAATGCAAAATAGCTATGTGTTTGTGGTATTTGGATAACCTCTACCGGGGCTATAGACGCCTGGCTAGTAGTAGAGCAGGTCTAGAGGAAATCGATGTCATCTCCACCAGGGCTATAAATGCCTAGCTAGAAGTGGAGCAATAATGTCAAGGCTAATATCATTTAGAGTGAAATACTTAATAGGATCAAATTCTACCAATATGATAAAATTTTGACTGATCAAGGAATAAAAATGAATTATCAAAACACACACAATCCTAGGCATGATGACACAACATCTTCAAAAAAAAAATATGCCTCAACTCTATCTTAAGACATTGTCGATAGATCGGTTGCCCCATGAGTCAAAGTTCATCTATTTTTAAATTGGGTCATATAATTTTACTAATCAAGATCAATGATAATCCTTTATTATTTTTAGCACCTTTGTTTTCCTTTTCAGCTTGCAATTTAAATTTTTGTGGACTCTTGATTGTTAACCGAATATTTTGGTGTTATCAAGAGCATTCATGTGCCATTCATACTACCTATCCCAATCAAATACTGTGTTGTACCCCATAGTTACAACTCAACTTATACTCCAATTTTGCAAAGACATCAAATTTAGAAGTCTAAATATTTTTAAATTGGCTCACACCAAGATTTTTAGGATGTTGATTGCATTAGAGATTTGACACTATTGGAATTTTGTATTTTTGAAGACTAGGCTCTAGCTACATTGATTTAAATTCAATGTATTTGAATATTTACATATAACCTACATTATTTTGGTTGTCTTACTTTAGAAAATTCAAGGCCTAAGGTTTATTAAAGGTCTAAATAATTGAATTTTATTTTAGGGTTATTCCAATATCGTCACTTTGCTCTCCATTTTGATGCAAATTGATATGGCCATAACTTGATCTAGAAGACTTTATTTAGGATGATTCAAAATTTTGTGGAAAGATCTTGATCTCATATTCATAATGGCACTAAATGTTTAAATTTTTAGCTATCAATTATTTCTAGAAATAGTAGTTTATAGTAGCAATATGTGAACTTTAAAATGGCCTATCTCATGAACCATGACAATTTATTTATTATATCAACATATTTGTACCCATTGCCCATTATTGGAATTTTCCATTTCCTTTGATTTTTTCCTTTCTAGGTCAAATTTGGTCTCCATAAACTAGGTCTAAAATCAGTACTTGGATGAGTATATAAATTACCATGATCTATGTAATGACCTCTTATTTGGCTATGCAAAATAATCCCTTTTTAATTTTGTGCCAAAGTTTGCAGAATTAGATCTCGAGAAAGCTTATCGCCAATAAATGAAAGCCATCGCTCTTACATCGGTGACAAATATATTCCATCAGGGAAAGAAATATATGAATTTGAGAAATTTTCATTGATAGACCAAGGCTATCACTCTTACATGAGTGACATATTTTCTATCGACGATATGAGTTTAATAAATTTGACTATTGCTCTTGCATCAATGACCAATACTTTGCATTAGCAAAATAAATTTGAATGACTTGGAGACCATCACCAATTAACTAAAGCTATCATCAATGCATCAATGATAAGTATTTTACATCAATGACCATGTATTTTTTGTAGTATTCATCACTCTTTAGTAAAGCTTGTTGGTAATGCATTAGCGATAATGGTTTTACATCAGTGACCGTGCATTTGTGGTAGTCCTTATTGCTCTTCGAGAAAGCCTATCAGTGATGCATTAGAGACAATGGTTTTACATCAGTGGCAAAGTTTATGGTAGGATATTCAAGGTATTAATGGTAAAAATAATATTATATGGATGTGAGCGAATGCAATAATTAATTAACCTTAATATTGAGCACTTTAATAAAACCATAGAGAATGATTTAATTAATATAAATACTTAGGGTATTTTAATTAGAAGGATGTCATGAATATATTAGTATTAAAATCTTGAGCATAATGATAAATAATCTAGCCAATAAAATTTTATGGCTCATGTTCCAACTTTAATAGAATTTTGTCACTCTTAATAAAGAACCATCGTTGATGTATAAATGCCAAAAGTCATGCATTACCAACATCTAATGAGATATCATCAATGATAGAAGAGGGCCATTGCTAATGTATCTTTGAAAAATATTGCACATCGTCGACAAAGTTTTTTTGTCTAATAATAATCATTATCATTCTAGTAAACCTAAATGATTCAGCATAAATTTAATACCAATGAGAACTCATCGTCGATATAATAAAGACATTACTCTTCCATCATCGACAAAGGATTTGCATGAGAGATGAATTTAATGATTTAATTTCCATCTCTGATAGAACAAGGTCAGTACTAATGGATGAGCAACAAGGATTTTGTATTGCATATGAGATTTAAAAGGATTTTTTTGTGAAGTCTTAATTGTAGAAATGATTTTAGCATGAAATATGAGATCTTGGGTATTTTAATAAAATGATAAAGACTTTTAAGCATCCATATTTAATATTTCAAATATTAAAATCAAGGAAGAGAACACTAACAATTGAGGGCATGGAATTAAAAGGAGAACGAATACTTTGGATATATTTGATATTAACGTGAATACTTTGGTATTTATTAATATTAATTCTTGGACATTGTAAGCTTAATATCAAAAGGAAACCTTAGGATTAATGTTAATTAACAGGGTTATGCATAAGGGGTTGGACATAAAATGTACTTGTAAAAAAATGATGAATCATAATCAAAATCAAGGCAAATCCTAATCAAATCAAATCAATCATATCCACACCAACATTTGGGGCATTTCAAGCCCTAAAAAGTAATGTCATATTTGGTATAGAATTTGACCTATTAAATCACCTTATAACTTCTTAAAACCACCACCATTATATCAGGCTCGAAAAGATATTTCCAACGAGTACAATATGCCTATGTTTTGATATATATTGTGGTGAATTAACCCTAAGAAAAAATTGGTCCTAAACATTTTAGGCGAATGGGCCGACGTCGAGGGTCCTCATATTCACCAATTTTTAATTTTGAAAATCCTAATATTTATCCAATTTGTGAATATTCACCACTATGCATAACCCTATGTTAATATGAACCTTAATGTGAAATTTAATAATTAAAATTAAAATCCAAAAATATTATAAAATGATAAAAAAAATGAATAATAATAAATTTAAAATTAAACCTTAGGTAGTCTTTTAATAAATCTAAAATCATCGATATTAATAATAATAATAATAAATTTTGATTTCATTTTCCTACCAAGAGCAATAAAGACTAATATTGACTATCTTTTGATGTACAAGCAACAAATGAAGGTTGAACAATAAAAATCCAAAGAAGAAGAGAAATCATAGATAACCGAACTAGGCTATGAAAGATACCAGAAGACATATTATTGGGATTACATTCATTGAACCTAGACTTAAACCTAACCAGTTGGTGCATGACATATCAGATCAAATGGAATATGATGATTCAGCTATCCAAAGCTTCATGGAAAAGTTTTTAATTAGTTATAGATTAAGGGCTAAAATTGTAGATCTAAATTAAAAGTTACTTCAAGACCCACCACCACCGAAGAAGAAAAGAAATAAGATTCAATCATAAAACAAGAACAACCTAGATATTTGAGGATACGTAGCACAATTTCTCCAATTTTGATAGCCAATGGCAGCCCAAATCTTGTTGTAGTACATTCACAGAAATTAGTGGCAGAGAGGATGCCAAGTGGCTACATATGCATCAAGTATTAAAAATAAAATTATGGAATCCAAACTATAAAATAAGCCTTTCAAGCTAAAATTAATTATCGGGTATCAGAATAGAAATTTTTTGTAGAAGGTATTTCAAGTGTTTTTTTTGGGTTGGTTGTATTTCCCCTATGTCATATTTATCTTCCATCTCTTAATTATTCTCACCTTTGTATAGGTACTACTGAGATTTGAGTAGCTCACCTGAGATCATTTCCTAGGATTTTCTTAGGGAACCAGAGTCTACATGTCACTACAATTAAGACAGTAGATTGTATTCCCCTGTTATAACATTCAAACAGGGTGAATATTGTGTTGTGCTATTTGGGAGATCTAAACACACTACCAGGCTCTATCATTGTAATCATTAAACATCAAATATAATATATAATTTTAGTTTCTACTCTTTGGCATATTTTGGTGTAGTGTGTGTGTTACTTGTCTATATATTACATTATTTGAATCTGCATGCAATATTTCTTTCACTTATTTAAAAATCCATGTTGATTGCAATATTTGAATGAAAGTGGATTTATCATTTTTCCTTTCTTTTTCTATTTGTTTTATGTTATTGATTAAAATTTTCTATAGTAACCCAATGGACATGGCGTTGGTTTGCTTCTACATATGAAATTCTTCATTCGTATGGTTGATCATCATTCTTACTTATCAAAAATTTGGTTGAGCATATTTGTTTAAATACCATTATCATAGGATCATATTAGGGTGTCCATATCTAACTTGTTTAGTTATCAAGCCATCCTAGGTCAAAGTGGTGAGTCCACCAAAGCTCACATATTGTTGTAATTCTAAAAATTTTAGTAGCATGACAACCATATTTAAAGGATATCAAATTTTTCCACAATAGGCACTACTTTGCTTGGGAGTTGTACAAGATCCAATAGTGAGGCTCACTAGGCTTTGGGTGTATATTTCTTCTGTAGGTATGGGGATGGGAGTATTTTTAGGTTGATCAACCAATTAGATTATTGTGGACCGCATACCAAGATATTGTAGATACTGATATTCCTTATGTGATGCAATTGTTGCATTAGTGAGAGTAAGACAAGAGCCACCCCTTCCAAGGTATCCTACAGTACTACATAGATATATGGGTTGGATTGTATCTAGGATAGGTTATCTAGAGACCATGGTAGGAAGCACCAACCTGGGATGAGGAGGTCAAGAACTTGAGATGAGTGTGGCATGGTAGATGGCTAGTTGGTTAACTTGGGATTTAGCATGAGTACTTTTAGTACTCATGGGTGACCTACTAGTTCAAGGTGAGGTAGGGTGTTCTTGATGATCCAATGGTTTATAGGTGGAGGACTAGTGAAACACAACTAGCATGGATGGAAGCCGAGCTTTTGAGTGATATGACAGATGAGGCAGTAGCAGATGTTAACATTAAGTATCCTAAGACCATAGTAGATTATGATGCCTAGTCGGTAGCCTAACATTTTTAGAGAGGGGTAGTGATTAGAGGGGAGGTAGAGACTAGTGTAGTAGAGGATAAAATATAGCAATGCATACATTTCCATGTGGATAGGGATGTGGGGGATATTCATATGGAGCTACTAAGGGTTTAGATACACCTACAATGAGTGACAATGGTTATGGGATAGATTAGGATGACCCATAGGAGTAGATCACCACCTTTAGAGAGCATATTTGCATTCTCTAAGGGTAGTAGATAGATAGGGATACAACTCATGCTATGGAGAAGATTTATTGGATTGTAGAAAGGTAGTGTTAGTAGGGTTGGGAGATGAAGAGGAACACCTTATGGGCTTAGGTGTAGAGCCTTTAGGATAAATGAGCTAGAATCATAGCAAAGTGATATTATCTATGAACCTAGGTGGTAGGTTTTATAGCCAGAAAGTCTCATCCATTCTTAGGGAGATAGGTTATAGTTGAGGTGGCTAGACTACAGGCATAGGTAGCACAATTGTAGGCCAAGATGATTGTGTATAAATCTCAATATTAGGCAAAGTGAGATTACATTAGGTAGCTTGAGGATAATATTGATAGACTTGGTAGGGTGCTACCATCATAATGGTAAACATCATCTCAATATCAACAAATTTTATAGAGCAAGGCCTCTAAAGAGCCATCAATGAGATCACCTATCCCATGATTTGTATCACTAGGACATCACATATATTAGGGGCTAGTAGAGCCAGGTATTTTTAGAGAGATGAGGTAGAGTGTAGTGGGAAGAGTAGTGGAGCTAGTCCCTAGGCCAACCTAAGTAGGGCCCCTATGTATTAGCTTATTTTAGATATGAGTAAAGCCCCTATATTGTAGCTTGTAGGTATTTTGTATCATTGTGTACTCATGCTCTTATATATATATATATATATATATAATATATATATATATATATATATATATGATATTATCCTTTATTGTTTTTTATTATCACTTTTATTATGCATATGTATGTGAGATGATGGATGAATGAATGTAATGGTAGATGAGTATAAATGTATGCCTAGACTTTTATATGTGATTCTGCATTAATGTTATATGAATGAATGTTTTTTATATGATAGAGCTATTATGTATGCATAGAACTAGGTATGCCTATGATATACTAATGATACATAATAACTTAATTAATGCAAATTGTGAATGTATGTTTAACTAATGAAACATAGTGGATGATTCTATGATGCAAAACTAAGTATGGGTACTATAGAATGTATGAGTCACAAATCAAGATGTAAAAACACACTAAAACAAAAACCAAGTGATAAATGATATGCAATGGAGAAGCATGATGATAATGGATTACAAACAATAAGAGATCACAAGAGAACAATAAGTTTTTCATGAGACTCAAACACCCTAGTTGACCAATCAAAAATCATATATTGACCATGGAAGTATTTTAAATATAAAAATATGCTAGGAAGATTAAAATATTCAATATCCCTATGTATGCATAGTGAAGTTCATTACCCCGATTGTGTACTTGGTTGGACTTAACTACTTTGAGTGCAAGCCATCAAAATCTAACTCAACCACAACTTGAAATTGGTCTATACAAAATAAGACCACTAATATGATAGAAATGTCATGACATATAGGCTACTCCTCTGCTAGTTAGGCATCTATATCTCCGATGGAGATTACCCTACAGTTGTCAAAATTTAAGAATTCCAATGATTTAAGCTCTTTTTCTTCTTTTTCCTTGGGATTTTGAGGATTTTGATTTTGTGGGAATTTTTCTCATTTTGTGGAGGATCAAAGGGATTTTTTTGGGGGATTGCTCATTTTGTGGAGGAGCAAGACAATTTTTTTGTTTTTTAGGACTTTCTAATTTTTTAGAGGAGCAAGGGGATTTCTTTTTAGTATGAGCTTGTCCTTTTATCAATTCTTAGTGTTTTTTAGACCATGTGTATGATAGCAAGTGTATACACCTAAAAAATTTCATGTTTAGGAGAATACTCATATGGGAATCCTTACAGACCATATGAATGACCTTGGACCCTCCCAAGGCTAAGTAGTGGTTCTAACCACTCATTTTAGGTATCCTAGGCCTATTCAACCTTAGTAATGGATGACATTCATAGCTAAGATATCATCCACAATTGATAATCATGACCAAGGTCCTAGCCATGTTGAGTAGCTACGACTAGTCTTGTAACTATCTCAACCTCTCAAGACCAGAAAAATTGGTTGTTACAACTACATTTGCAACCAATTCAGGTGGTTTTGAGTGAGGAAGCTTCTAGATGTTTCCTCCCAACTACCCCAACCTAGAATTTCTTGATCTTGGCTTCCTTGAGAAGCCAATATTGGGATTGGGAAGTCTATTTATAGATCCCTCAAAGAGGCTAGTACAATCTTGATTGCACTATAGCAAAGCCTTGCCAAATGGGAGAGTCAATTGCAACTTGTGAAGAGTAAGGATATACTACCAAATTCTAGTTTTGAACCTATATTTGCAAAAATGGAGATTCTAATGGATTTATAAGCAACAATTTTCATTCCACACCTATCAAACATGAATTCAAGCAGTTTCAACTACCAATCTATGTCTAGACACCAAGGCAACCCTTGATCATCAATTCCTTAGAGGATTTGAGTGTTTCTAGCCCTAGTTTCAAGAGATTTTTTTTTCACATGGTCATGGCTATCAATCGTGGCTAATAGAGCTAGCTACACTAAGCACCCGTGACTAGGTTTTTATGCTCTCTTTCCTCCATTTTAGTTGTATATTTCCATTTATAGTTGTGCAATTATGTTAATCTAGCATAGATTAGTCTTGTAGCAAACATTTCCATGATTAATTAGCAATATTATAGGTATCTTTACCTTAATTAGTCTCATACATGTTTTATTTTACAAGTATTCATAGATTAGCTTCTTTCATGCTTTATCCTTCAAAGTTCATGTAATATTAGCTAGATTTACATGTTTCAAGTCATGCTTTGCACTAATTTAATAATTTCATAAGCATATTTATACATATTTGCATATTTGATGTTTCTTTCAAGTATTTACTTCATCTTTGGAAATTCCTAGATAATAGCCTCATCATGAGAGGCTTCTTTTGCATTTGATGTGTTTTTTTGTTTCTTGTATGTAGGTGACATATCCTTCAAAGCTTCAAAGCAATTCCAAAGATAAATTCCTCTTAATAATGGAGAATGAGGCATCCTAGTAAGCCCTCATGCAAATTTTGTGGAGATCTAAGGAGCCCTTAGAATATATCACCCCTATTTAGGGGATTTTACACCATTGTAAACATTGTATCATTTGGTATCCCTAAGAGGGATGTATATGTAACCTATATTTCAAGTGATTAATACAAAGGAGGCTTACTTTCTTGTGAATTTGGTTATACATATGTTATTTGCTTTCAATTTGATCATTATGTTGCAATAGTGGTAGATATATGCTCTTTAGACCATTCTACAGTGGCGATCATGATGGAAACCCCACAAATTTCATTATTATTTGCTGATTTTTCTTTTCTTTTTCATGTGCATATCTTGACCCCATTTGACAACCGTAGTGCATATTCTAGTCATAGTTAATAACAATAGCTAGAATTTTAGCCATGGTTAACAACAACGACTAGAATTCAATAGAGAAAATATAGTAAGTAGCATGTCTCTTCATGAGATGAGGGATTCCAGGTAAATATCCTCCTATGTATTTAAGTTATTTCTATGTTTTCCTCTCCAATAGGCTTTAATTATCTCACCTAGCCAAAATTTAAATGGAAACATATGAAAATTGCTTATCTAGATATTATCCATGGTTGATAATAGTAGACAACTCTATTAGTTGTGGTTGTCAACCACAACTAAGATTTTAGTTGTGTTTCTATCCAGCAGTCAAGTATGTTGCCTATTGTATAGAACCACAACTAGCATTTAAACTATGTGGTAGGGTTTTGTATGCTTGGGGTCTATACAAAGGCCATTTTCATATAATTTTGTATTGCATTCTCTTAATTAAAAAGCATTTAGTATTATATTTTTTGAAATCAAAACGTTCTTTCCTAGGCATGTAGGAAAAAATCATGAGTGTATTGTGATGCATGTTTATTTTATGTAAAATTAAAAAGAACCACCACATACCATATTTCACTTAAACATTAATGGCATTGTGCTCTCACATCCAACCCGTTGATCAAGACCAATAATGGATGTCATTAACACTTGATTGGCTTGTTTGAAATTGTGCTATCGAGACCTGATCGTGGCCAAGGCCGATTCAAGAACTATCCTATCCATGAAAAATAATATGTACTCCTCTTCAGAGGGGTGTATCATTAAGCACAATGTATTGGGTATGGGATTCATCTCCATACTTTGGTGGGTTTACATGATCGAACTTTCATTATCATTTTTCGTGTTGTGAGTATATAGGTGAAAACCCTTAAACTATCTAAGTGTATCATCAACAAAATTGTAAACACGATGAGATTTATCTTATGTACTCAATGAACCAAAAAACACTAAATAGTTTTAGGACTCACAAATAATATTTAAAAGAGATAAACATCCTTGTATACTTTTTATTTTCTAAAATTTATATAAGAGATAAATACACATCATGGTCAACACATGGAGATGTCGACCTCGATACACAATCAAGGTGGAGGTTGAAGCTCTAGAACACACACAAAATAACAATTCAAAACCTCCCACATAGAATATTCCTAAATTATGTTTGGCTAGTATCAGAGATGACAACTTGATACATGGGGGTTTTATTTAGAATACCCTAGTTAGAGGAGGTAACACACACTCCTCATGTAACAGATCTAGGGGTGGCTCCAAGCCCCCACCATCACATGATAGATAAAGAGAAGATAAGCCAAATCATGAGTAAGAATATAGGGCTACATTAGAACATAGATCCCTAAGAACTCCAAACCCTAATGAACTTGGAAGGTTCATAATAGATCTTGCTACAATTGGAGTTAATGATACACCTCCAAATGAACCTTGGAGGACTAGTCAGCATAATGGAGTAGACCAGGTTCTAGAGAGACTATGGTATAGGACCTCTTCTACGTACTCTCACTATGTGATATCATGCAATGATGGCATATAGAGGAATACCAATGAGCTAGGAGAATGCTCAAAGCACTCCTGTAGAATGTGCACTCCATCTACACATGTAGGCACAAAGCACAAACTACAACACAATACAAATGTCATCCACATGGATAAATGCAAGAATGTGGTAGATAAATATTTTAGGGTTTATACTAATAAATCCCCTTACACAGAGCTAAAAATCAATAGGTATCACACTATTTATCTTGTAGATCATTCATGTAGGCTATATTTAGAGCAAATACAACACATATTCCAAGGCAAATTGGAATATGTGCATGTAGAGTGTGAGAACTTCAAGCATGAGGATTCTCAACATCAAAATTTTCTTACGCAATGTTTATATGAGTAGAACATGTAAGAAAAACTTATCCTTGATCAAAATAAGTTTGAATAGAGAGAGGATATACTGGATCGAGCAAATATAACTCCTCATAGCGAATGTAGGAAGTGCAACAAAATATGTACTACATCATAACAAAAATTGCACCCTAAACAAGTTGAAAACCATACTCATCATACCATCCATAACATGCAACAGTGCCAAGCACTAGAACAACATGGGTGTACCCAGTATATAGAATCATAATGAGATGAGCAAGATTAGCAGTATCTCAAGATCTCCTTAGTATATGTGGATGATGAGCCTAATCCTCCACCTCAACCTAAAAAGAATCTACCTTTGATAGCTCCATAGAGACCCCTTAGGGAAGAGGAAATTTTATCCTTGCAAGTGTATAAAGCCTTGGCTAAAAAGGTAAGAGCTATTGAGAAAAAATGGATGACTTATCAAAAGCCTACCTTGAATAAAATTCATAATGAGCCTCTATGTCCTTTAGTTCCTAGCCCAACGTATCTCAATCACTTAGAGATTCCTAAGTTGGATAAATTCCAAGGTGATAAAGATGCACAAGAGCATGTGATAATCTTCATGAACATGTGCTTCCATATCCAAAGTAATGATGACTTGTTATTGAGAAATTTTATAATAACCCTTTTAGGTTCAGCCATGGAATGGTTTAATCAATTGAAAAGACACAAAATTACTAGCTTTGAACAATTGATAAATGCATTTCTTGAATGTTTTTCTTTTTGCATCAATAAGAAAACCAATTTGACTTACTTGGTAGCTTTAAAGTAATATGATGACAAGCATGGAATTTGGTAATAGATGGAGGAAGCTAATGACTAAGCTACCATTATCCATACCCATTACTAAATTGATGTGAATGTTTATCAAGAGTTGTGCAAAACACATATCATTGTTATTACAACTAAAATAATACCAAACATTCGAGGAGGCTTTGGTGCAAGCCAAGGTCATAGAGGATATCAAGTTACAAGAAGGTGACTTAAAAATCTGGATGGAGTGGAACAACAAGAACACAAAGAACCAAAATCACCAAACCAATATTGCTCATGTGAATCGGGTTGTATTAAATATTCAAAAAGGGGATAAGGGCAAAAAACCACAAAACTATCAAGATCAACCTCCCCCTGCATAGTATAATCAACACAACAACAAAAAGTAGGGTAAATAAATAACAACGCCCTCCTCACCAATTTACACCACTATTCGAGACTATGGTATTGATATTCAACCAATTGTGCAAGGCTAAGGCCATAATATTGTTCAAATTTCAATTAATCAATCCTAATAAACCTAAATCAAAAGGATATAAGGAAGATCAATACTACTCATACCATAGATAAGAGGGGTATGATATTGAGGTGTGCCATAGCTTCAAGCATTTGGTAAAAAATATGATAAATAGGAACAAGTTGATCATCGATAATCCTATGGCTTTGGAAAATTAGAACATGGGAATATTCAAAAATCCCTTACCAAACCATGAGCCATTGAGTAATAACATCGATCAAGTTAATCAAGTGCGGATAAAATTACCCAAGTAAGGATTTATAAGCATGGTGAATGTGATCACCATAAATAGGAGGTACAATCAATAAGATCCTCCTCCTACACCATTTTGAATTCAATATACACTCCCACAAAGTCCAATGCAAAATCCCTTTCTAAGACCACCAACTAGACCGATGGTGATGATAAGGAATAGACTTATAACAACCTTGACAAAGCTATCAATTTATGATATAATATAGTAGTCTCCTAGGCATAAGGAGACACTAATGGACATCTTAAGGTCCATAGAAGTATAGTCCCAAGATCTAGAAGCTTTCACCAATTTTGTGGGACATGTGCAATAGTTCCAAGAGCTTGTGATCCAATTTTATGATCATGAAATCAAGATAGTCTCCACTGTTATAGCAGACCCAATGCTTCACATAATTGCTTGTGTAAACCACACACCCTTAAAGTGGGTGGTGATCAATACAATATATTCAATCAACATAATTACCATGAAGACCTTGGGACATTTAAAATTACCTAAATTGCATATCATATCTTCAACTTTCACACTACAAGCATTCAAAATTACATTGTGCTTGATAGTGGGCACTATAATCCTATCTATCTAGGTCAGATTTAATACCATCCCTATGATGTATCATATACTTGAATATGTGATGCAATACAATATTCTCTTAAGTAGTACATGGATAAAAGAAATGCAATGTGTCCCTTCAATCCTACAATAATATATCAAATACATGCATGAGGGACAAGTGCATGTGGTTTTATCAAATGAGGAGCCATTTAAGTATGTCAATAAAGTGGATTTTCTAGGAGATTTAATCCTCTTGTCTATGCATCTAGATATTAGACCTACATCACTTATCAAGCATCCAATAGGAAAATCGAAGGAAGAGTGTGTTGGTCCTTCAACATTGGCACCACAACCAACTTCACATACAACAACTACGTTTGCAAAGCCTATGGTATCGACAATACTTATGAATGATCATAATATAAAGATAGTATTGGGTGAAAAAGAGTCTAAATAAATTTCCAACATAGCAACTACCATGGTCCTGAATCCCATGGCGGAGGAAAACTCATATAAAAGAGTTGAGGTACCTCAACCCACCTTGATTATGTCTTCAACAACATCATATACCCTATAGGTGACAATCCATTTAGTCAATCCTGGGTTAGAAGAATACTTGGTTTAGAATATGACCTTTACACCAATCATAGAATCTACATAGGATATGGGTAGGCCTAAATCCCATGGCTTTCTTATAAGGATGGTGGTACCATTGGGAGTGCCACCCAATCATACTAACTTTATCTATGGAGTTTTAGAAAAACTTATAGATTGTTCACCCATAGAAGAAGATGATGATGAACCATTTGAAGTAAACATTCATTATCTATATAACCCAAATTTTTCCCTTCACTATTTTATTCATTACCATTGGTATGGTTACAATCTATGTCTATTTAAACAAGGATGATGAAATCCATATGAACTGTGCTATCAGCTATCATTTGATAGGTTTGTATTAGGTTATGACATAAGATGTCAGGATGATCTTCTAGCTATATCTCTAGATCACCTGAACCTAAGCATGGGGGTGAATGTTGATTGGAACCCCTACCACCCTAACCCTTCATATTCTGAAAGGGGTAACTAGCTAGTAACGATGGTCATGATAGAACTACACTTGGTCTATCATGATAATATTTCACTAGAAGCTAATTTAGATGAAAATCCAAGAACTAATTGGGTAGTTAGAAACCATATATATACCAATTACATTGGCATTGAACCCCATATTTTTGGTACAATAATATAAGATGAATCAGAAACCACTTATAAGGAGGGCAAATAAAAATCCATCTTAGAGAGAGGTGGACTAGAAAACAATTATGGAGTAGATGATGATGAACATTTCTTAGAGGATGAGGAATATGAATATGAGGCAGAGATGACCTATCTAGAGCCTCACCATTTGCATCATCTAAGGGGAATTTTTGACATAGAAACCATTTATCATGAGGTGTTCCCAGGTCCTCATTTTCAAAGAAGGCCAATAAATCTAGAAGAGATATACCATATGGTTTTTCTTGGTCCTTCAAATTTAAGACAATTGCTTCTCCTTGAGGATCCAATTGTTATGTCTGTTCCTAGGGTAGACCTAGTAATCCCCATTCTACCTAAGCTACATCTAGAGCAAGGGGAGAAATCCAAAGGTAGTGAGTTGCATCTGTGTGTTCTTGGAGATTTCATCCATTTAATCAACATGGTCTCCATTGATTTTACCACTCCACTCTGCAATCCATATGACCTTTTAAAACCTTTGTACCTTAATTTTGAGGCCATTAATTTTGATTGCACCAATTCACCTTTAGAGCCTAAATATTTCTTTCCTAATGAATAAATGTTATAATCATTTCATTTCATGCTAGGATGTGCATATTATGTTTATCATGTTGAGGAGAATCCCCATTCAGTGGATCCTTTAAACCCAACATATGACATCCATTTGATCCCTATGCATCATCATCTTGAGAAGGAGTCACATATATCAATAGAGGAAACCTTTGAAGTGGATATCAATGATGATCTCACCAATCCAAGGAAGGCTAAATTTGGAGAGAGATTATCTCCTGAGGAGCATGAAAATATCATTCCTCTATTGAAAGAGATATATGATATCTTTTATTGGACATAGAAGTACATGCTAGGTTTGGATCCGAAATTGGTTACAACCTATCATTGGACCATGCCAAGAAATCAATAAAGAAAAAACTATGGAAGATGCATTTAACCATTGCTCTGATGATTAAATATGAATTACAAAAACTATTGAATGTAGAATTTATTTTTTCCATTAACTATTTGAAATGGGTATCAAACATGGTACTCATACGAAAATCTGATGGAAGAATTTATATTTGTATAGATTTTAGAGACCTCAATAAGGCAAAACCTAATGATTCATTTATGTTTCCTAAATGGATGCTTTGGTAAACATAACTATAGCTCATGAAATGATTTCCCTCATGGATGGTTTTTTTGGTTACAATCAAATTTGGATTAAACCCAAAGACTAGCATAAAACTACTTTCACCACACCATGGGGAAAATTTTGCTACAAAGTTATGTCATTCGATCTTAAAAATACTGGTGCCACATATTAGTGGGCTATGCCATATATTTTTCATGACTACATGCATAAGATCTTAGAAGATTATATCTATGACTTATTGGAAAAGTCATTTCTATGTGAATATCATGTCGAGGTTCTCAAAAAATTCTTAGATAACTTGATAGAGCACAATGTCAGGTTGAATTCCAAGAAATGCGTCTTTGGCATAACTTCAAGTAAAATCTTGGGATTCATAATTTCTAAATGAGATATCAAAGTTGATCTAGCAAAGGTCAAGGCCATTTTAGAAATGCCTCCCCACATTAATATCAAGGAATTGAGAAGCCTATAGGGCAAATTAGCATCCATAAAGTGATTTATTATATAATTATCGAACAAATATTGATCCATGAATTAGCTTCTACATAAGGGGGTCCCATTTAATTAGTATGAGGACTATAAAAAGGCCATAATTAAGATCAAGTAATATTTGGCATCATCACCAGTACAAGATCCACCTAGACCAAATTTTCCATTCTTGTTATATATATCTACCACTACCTTTGTACTGGGAACTATGTTAGTCCAAAAGAATGTACAAGGAAAATAATAGGAAATATATTACATTAGTTGAACTCTGATAAGCTACGAGCTATGATATGCATATGTGTAAAAATTATATTTAGCAATAGTCTTTGCAATGAAGAAGTTGCACCACTACATGTTGATCCATACAACATATGTAGTATCAAAACAAAATCCTTTGTAGTATATGATGAGCAAAACATATCATAATACATGTATTGCAAAATGGATCATGCTATTGATAGAATTCAATCTAGAATTCATAAGTCAAAATTCTATCAAGAGATAAGTCATAATAGATCAACCGATAGAGCATCCTCTTCAATATCATATACTTCTTGTCATAGAGCTTCTTGATGATACAATATTTGCATTTTCAAAGTTGACTAAACCTGAAGAACCTATTAACCAAGCAGATATGTCTTTGTTCTTTGATGATTTAAAATGTGAGCAAGGGGGTGATGTAAGAATTATATTTTTCATATCATAAGGTTTTGTAATGCCCTTATCATTTAAACTAAATTTCCCTTGCACAAATAAAAATGTTTAATAGGAGGCCTTAATCTTAGGTCTTCAAAAATTGCTCACCATAAATATCAAAAATCTAAATATCTTTGGTGATTCCTTTCTCATTATTAATAAAGTTAAGGGGATATATCAGTGTATATGTCTCATTTTGAAGGTATATAAATATATTGTGGATACATATCTTACCCAATTGTAATGGTATTACATCAAGGTGATCCCTCGAACGTCCAATAGATTTGTAGACACTATGGCATCTTTGGGATCCCTAATACCTCATAATCCAACTACTGACTTCACTACCATTCAAGTGAAAATGCTATCATAATCTAAGATAAAACATGAGACACAAAAAAACCAAGAATCAGTCCACATGATTCAAATATAACCAACCCATGAATGGTTCTATAAACCTAGATACTTTCTAAAAAAGGTGCCTTGGGAATCATTGCTTTCGTAAGGTCCTATAGATAATGGTACCACCATTATCCATAATGTTATTTTCCAATTAGATTTTGTACAAGTTGAACAACAATGGAAACATGTCATTCAGTCAGTTGAAGTTGATAACTATCAAGATCGGATGTCATAATTACACAATTTTCTTAATCTTGGTATAATCCCACAAGGAATATCGCATTCCACAAAACAAGCATTTAAGTAGAAAGTGACTAAATATGTCTTGCTAGGAGATATCATGTATCATCATAGCTATTATGGAATTCTCATTCATTGTATTAATCCCCAAGAATCAAATTGGGCAATCTCACAAGCTCATGATGGTACATGTAGTGACCATTTCAACAACATGGCCATCGTCAAGCACATCCTTTGCATGGGTTATTATTGGTCCACTATGAAGAAGAATTACATTATGCATGTCAAGAAATGTATCAAATATCAACATCATTATAATGTTATGCACTTACCATCGTAGGCCTTATAGCCCATCCAAGTAGCTTGGTCATATTCTCAGTGGGGTTTGAATCTAATTGGTAATATCTCTCTCCCGTCATATGGTCAACACACGTTCATTATAATGGACACTAAGTACATTACCAAATGAGTGGAAGAAATCCCTTTGACAACAATTATAGGAGCACATATTGCGAAGCTCATACTCTATAATATCATATGCCATTTTTTTATCCCATCCAAGATCCTATTGGATAATGGAACGTTGTTGAAAAATAAAATTGTAATGGCTTCAATGTCCAAATATAACATCCAATATAGTTTTGAGACTCCATACTATCCACAATAAAATGATAAATTAAAATATAGTAAAAAATTAGTAGTAGCAATCTTAAAGAAGACTATTCAAGAAAACCACAAAGATTGGCATATCCAATTATCCCTTGCATTATGGGCCTACAAAACTAGTATACGAATACCCATCAGGTAACCCTAATTTCACTAGTATATGGTGCTAATGCCATTATGCCCTTGGAATTGGAAATTCCAACCTTGCACATCACATTTAAAGAGTTCATTGATGATGATATTGTGTTACAAGCTTACGTCAACCAATTGATGCTTCTTTATGAACGTTGTGTGAATGCCCTTGAACATCTCTGAGTTTATCAAAAATGTATAAAGTGATTTTACAACAATAAATTCCATCTAATAAACTTTAATTTTGGGATCTTGTGTTAAAATAAAACCATTATAACTCAAACCTATCACTACATCCACGAGACAAATTTGTGGCTAACTGGTTAGGTCCATATATCATCTCAAATAAGATAGGACCTAGGACTTATCACCTAACATCACTTGAAGGTGTTGAAGAGCCTAAACCTCTCAAAGTTCTTCATATTAATGTGTTTTATACATAAAAACCAAAAAGTAAAAACAATTAAAATTAAACAAAACCAAAAAATTCAAAAAAGTAATAAAATACAAAAATATTTACATTATGCATTTTTATTTTGCACATGCATTCACTTAATTACATTGTATTAGGTATTTTCATCCATTGCACTTACATTAGTATAGGTTGTGTTTAAAATATTACAAACAATGCCACATTTGTATCATAATCATTCATCTATTCTTCATCATCATCCATCACTCTTGTGAGTAATTGTGTTTTTCAACACAACCCCTCCTATTTCTATAAGGAATATACTAGGTTTTTTTGGTCATTCAACCATACCTAGTGATCTTCTCTAATTTTGTAGAAAGCTATCTTTGATTTTGAAGATGATATCTAGTTTTCATAGCACCTAGCATATGTTAAAATCCCATCACTAATTAAACACATTAAAATCCCAAGTCTAGACAAGGAAATATGAGCACTACAAAGTGGTCCTAGTCACCTTAAGTGAAAGGTTTTTACCTGCTCATTTTATGATGTGCATGGTCTAGAGTGTTGATCATTAAAAAAAAGATAAGCTACCCCTACCCAAATAAATCACTTGCTTTCATACAAAATTCCCAAAATCAAAGCAAATCTCTTGCTAAAAAAAATGCAAAATAAACAATGATTTGCATCACTAAAAGCATGAGCAAGTATCCTAATAAATGCGAAGAAAAGAAGGGGTGAAGATATTGAATCCCTAGAATAGTCACTACTTGAAGCCACTGAGTGATACCCAATACAACAATGGGCTAAATGAATCTCGTTTGGCATTGGGGTAGTTCTAAGCAATTTACAAATGAGTTAGCTTTAGGTGGCTTGTATTACCTAGTGGTCTAGTCTAACTACATCCAAAATTAGTATCAAGGTGAAAATTTGGTGATCCTCATTATAGTAATGGGCTAAATGAATCCTACCTATAAATGAGGTAGTCTTATGTCTCATCTAATATATTCATTTTCACACATAGGGATAGTGAATATCTTGGTCTTCACAACAAAAAATTTTATCTTTCAAGAGTCTAGTATAGTCATTATACAACTTTTGATTAATCAACTAGGGTTTTTGAGTCTCATGGAAAACCTCAAAAATCCTTTATAGAAAAAAATCATCTCATCAAAATCATACACAATTTCTCATATGAGATTTTGTTTATTAAGGGGTGTTCATGAAATAGGATAGATATCAACAATGATATTTAGATGTCATTACATTAGTTCATACAGGTTCATTGCATTAGTTCATCATCAAATAATTAATGCATTACATTCTACATCATATATTATATCATACCATATAAATTAAATCCATAATTTTTTTAAAACAAATCAAACATTCATTTAATAATAAGCAGTGCATCTATATATGTATCCATCATCTATATGCATCCATGCATGTAGATCCTAGCATCTAACCATATATCCATCATCTAGCTAGTGCATGTCATCAATAGATCACATCCAAATAGCATAAATCAACACATCATATAAGCATTGCATCCATGTGCATATCATAAACATAAAAACAATAAAATGATACACATAATGAGCCATAATAAAATATCATATATATATGAGTGTGTCAAATTGTATACAAGAGGTACAAAATATCCATAGGCTATAATAGTGTAGGTCCTTAGAAATTACACCAAAACATGAGATAGTATCATCAAGATACAATCATGAGTGGCCTAAACCCCCTAAGTAACCTTCATACTCTTTGCCCTCTCTATGAGGCTACCTAGAGCTAGAACCTACTAAAATCTCTCATCAAGCACCTATCCTATGATTGGGTCGCACTTATGACTACCCAAACTCACTTCATCTGCTTCATTGTGAGCCACTTACTATAGATCTAGCTCGAAGTGTGCCCTTGCATAGCCTAACCTAAGCCTCTAAAGTAATGATATATGTAGAATATACTATTCTTTGAGTTGTATCATCTACCATGATGCCTCGTAAACACTTGATCTCTACATTTGCATCTAGCCCTATCGATCTCAGAGCAGCTAAAGTAAAAGGTGCATCATGTGTAGTAGAAGGGACCCTACCAATCACCCTAAGTGTATCTTGCTCTGTAGTTTGTAGATCTAGGTGTTCTTGTATAATATCCCATTGAGCGATGATATTATCAATCTCTATGGTGGTTATGTCAACTTGAGACTAGAGGGCATCCCTCTCCTCTTGGTACCCCCACCACTGAGTCTATCCTACTACGATATGTGCATGTAATACACTTATATACACCTATAAGATAGCTATGGAGGTATTCCACTCCAAAATATACCTTTGAGTCATCTTTAGTTGTTATTTTAGGCCATGTATCTAGGCTTGTAGCTATGAAACCTCATTGTTAAGCTCCTCCTCACCCTCTACCTCATATTACGCATCCTCCTCTAGAGTGGTTGCCTATCCCCACTCCCCCTCAGTCCTTTGGAGAACTCATAACCACTATGGATCATCAAGAGCAACCTCTACCACCTCATCATCCTTGGATCTGCCAAGGAGGCTACCACCCTCCCATAGCCTACTAGTCTACCAGGAATCATATTTAGGAGTAGTCCCAAAATATGCAATGCTTGTATCCTCAATGGCATGATCCTCATTGACAAGTGCTATCACCTAAGGCCATGCTATATGTGTCTCTACCTTAAGGCAATGGTAGAGGATTAGCTCCTCTAGGATATCTTATCATATCCCAAACTATCTAGTAACCCAAGAGGAATGGAAGAACTCCCATACACTAGGCTTATGCTTAGTGACCCAACAATCGTACCTGGCCCATCTCAAGAAGTGATTGGGCTCCTCCCATGTTGGGTATTCTAGGTAGGGGTACCATATGATCTGGGTGGCCTACAACCCTATCAACCGATCCATGTAGTGCTAAAAATATTTAGTGTGAGATATATTGTGGTATATCTCTAACTCCCATAGCCATAAAGCCCCATAACACTATGTAATGGGTGCCAATGATGAGATCGATAATGATAGTCCTCCTAGAATATCTATCTGAGTAGGAGACTGCATCCTACTCCTATTAATCCTTTTTGTGTAATATGATAGAGCTCATCATAGATCTACACAAGGAGGGCACTCCCCATGATAAAATGAGTGATTGAGCCATCGTGCTCCCAAGAAAGTCCTATATTGTAGCAAAGAGGTTCCAAGGGAACCTCACTTTGAATGTATCTGGTAGGATAAAATTATAGATAAGGTGCATGAGAATGTCTTGACACCATGAAAATACATCTACTCTATACCAACATTCCAATGGTACTCATCGTGCTCTATGTCCATGAGCACCTCATCATGCTTGTCATAAAAACTGTTTGGAATATAATGGCCTTCGTTGTGGTAGGCGAAGGAGTGATGATTTATCCATATATAGGGATCCTAAAAATATGGTACACATCTTCCAGTGTAACCATTATTTCCCTAGTAAAAATATGAAAGGTTTTATTTTGTGCATTCCATTTGTGGTCTAACGTAGTCATGTATGCTTGGTCTGCCCTAATGGTGGGTAGTCTTTGGATGTAGCCAAGGCCCATAGCCTCAAACCAATCTAGATTTTCTTGCCCTAGCTAGGGTAGCAGTGTGTGCATCAAATTAGGATCCCACACCCATGTAGTCATGGTCTGAAGGAAAGGTAACACAAGGTAAAATTAATCAAAAGTTCAAAAAATAAAAAAACTTACTTCAAAAGTCAAAGAAAAATAAAAAATCAAGCTTAAAAATTCAAAAACATGCACACTACAATTCCACAATTTCAAAAATATCAAAAAAGTAATTAAAAACTCAAAAAATATATATATATTTTTTCCCAAAGTTGCTTATCCATTGTTAATAGTCAAAGTCATTGTCACAATCATAGTTTTAATCCATGGCTAGCACCAATGGTCAATTTTTTGGCCATTGGATTTTGAACCTAGTCATGGTTGACAATTGTGGCCCCCAATTGGCAAATTTGGAGCCAAAGCTATCACCCGTGGCTATGAGAATGACCCCTTTCAAGGTCATTTACCACCCCAAAAAGTCTCAAAAATTAAAAAACCACCCTTCTAAGCTAACCTAAAGCTAATCCTAAGCTAGGGTGAGGTTAATTACCAATATTTTAATTAGGTTCATTTAATGCCATTAATTAGTGTGGTTCCTTTTAAATTGTGCAATTCACAAATAATAGATTGAGATGCTACCTTAGAAGCACTGTCTCCACCACTAGTGGAAGCCTCGAGTTGGTTTGCCATGGTTTTTGGTAGCAGTTTTAATAGCATCTCAGATCAAGTTTTCTCTCTCCTCTCGGAGCTCTCATTGTCAATCTCTCTCAATAGGAAATACTAAAAAATAAAAACCCTAATTTTATTTTATATTTTGCACTTGACCCTCAGCTATGGATTTTAGCCATGAGCACAAATTAGGGCAATGTCAGTCACGGCTATCAGACACAACTAAGAAAATTTCTAAAACTAGTTATGGCTAACAACTGTGTCTAGAAACTAGCAATAAATGCTCAAAAATTTCAACTATGAGGAGCTTCAAAATGCTTAATAAAAAATATTCACCAATTCAAAAATATTAAAATTGCAAAAACAATAATAAAATCACATAATTAAAAATTCAAATGCACCATGTATCTAGTTATTTACCCTACACACTTGGCGATTGCAATGACTTGCACTCCATACAATCCAAAAAGATGAATAAATTACCATAAGGAAATTTGAGGTAAATTAGTCATTGCTGAATTGAAATGTCTTCACTTCAATCCCAAAGAAGGCCATTGTAGTAGGACTACCCCATAGAAATGAGGTGTTCATTTCATTTCTTCTATGAAAATTTTAACAGATCATCAAACATAGTGATTCACCATAAGCTTAAATAGAATTGCTATCATCTTGATTCCCTAAGAAGGCCATTGCAGTCAGACTGCTTTGAGGGATAGAGATGTACAATTACTATTAATGGTTGAAATAATAACTGTAATAAGCCTTTCCATGTAATAAAATGCAAAAGTCTTGAATCCTCCAAATTATTCATCTTGGTCAAGCAACTAATCACTTTAATTACTTGTCCTTTCATCATCGACTTGTCACTTGGGGGGTAGTCGTAATATCAAAATCATAATCAAAATCAACAAAGGATCACTCGATCATGTCAAATTGTGTTTGTCTTATGAATCATTGCTAACAACTATCATAAGCTTACCATTTTTCTAGGGAAAAAAGCAAATATGCTAGTGTAAAGTCTTTTAGCTATCCACCTATTGGACCAATTGTAGCATCCCTAGTGCTACCCGATTTTTGGACACACAAAAGCTTTACAAATTAAGCCTTCCATCCTATTGGAAGTTATGATTCTAGTATGTGCATCCTTTTTAGGATAGGGATATATAATGTTTATCATATCAATGATCACCATTCAACCTATAACATGGCTTTATGTGATCTATTTTTTCTTAGTATCATGTTTTCCCACAATGCATCCCAAAAGGGGTATCTGTAGACACCTAAAACATCTTGTGTTTAGGAGACTAATCATATGGGAATCCTTTTAAACCATATGAATGACCTTGGACCCTCCCAAGTCTAAGTTGTGGTTCTAACCACTCATTTAGGCATCCTAGGTCTATTCGGCCTTAGCCATGGATGACATCCATAGTTAGGATCTCAACCATGGTTGACAATTGTGGCTAATATCCTTGCCATTTTTAGAAGCCATGGCTAGCCTTATTATGTCTCATCCTCCTGAGCTAATCCAAATTGGTTGTTACAACTACATTTGTAACAAATTTAGGCAATTTTGAGTGAGGAAGCTTCTGGATGTTTCCTCCCAACTGCCCTAGCCTAGAATTTCTTGATCTTGTCTTCCTTGAGAAGCCAATATTGGGATTGAGGAGTCTATTTATAGACCCCTTAAATAGGGTAATACAATATCGATTGCATTGTAGCAAAGACCTACCAAACTGAAGAGTTAATTGAAACTTGTGAAAAGTAAAGAGATGCTGCCAAATTCTAGTTTGACACCTAGCTTTGCAACAATAGAGCTACCAAAGTATTGAGAAGAAAACCTTGTCATTCCACACCTATCCTACATGAATTTAAGTAATTTCAACTATCAATCTATGTTTGGACACCAAGGAAACCCTTGATCATCAATTCCTTGGAGGATTTGAGTATTTCTAGCATTGGTTTCAAGAGAAAGAAGAGTTTTCCCATAGTCACAATTGTCAACTACAACTAGTAGAGCCAACTAGTACAAGGAAAGTCTAAATTAAATTATAAGTGCATTGGAGAACCTTGTGGTGTGAAGAATATAATTCATGCACAACTCCCTTGCTCACACTTCAAACCATCAAAAAACAAAGTCATGTCAGATTTGTTATCTAGTTCTTCAAGTTTGGGTTCCTTTGATAATGTGAATATTGTATCATTAGGAAGTTCTATGGTGAGAGGCCTACTATTCTCAAAAGGCAATTTTTCTAGTTGATCAGCTATGACCTATCCCTTGATGAAATTTTGGCTGATGAATTCCAAGTTGAATTCTATCAGTAGCATGATCCACTTTATAGTACATGTATTATGATATGTCTTGCTCATCATATAATGCAAAGGATTTTTTTTGGATATTACATACGTCATATGACTTAGCATGTAATGAGGAAAATTCTTCATTGCAAACACCATTTCTAAACATAGATTTTCCACATATGCATATCCTAGCTCATAACTCACTAAGGTGTGACTGATATAGTATAAGGCTTGTTCTTTGTCTTGCATGTTCTTTTGGGCTAACATGGTTTCTAGTGCAAAGTTAGTAGCCAATATATATAGCAAGAAAGGCACATCTATTCTTGGTGGATATAGTACTAGTGTTGTTGACAAGTATTGCTTAATTTTTACAAAGGCTGCTTTATAGTCCTCATCCCAATTGAATGGGACCCCCTTGTGTAGAAATCGATTCATGGGTTGATATTTTTATGATAATTGTGTAATAAATCGCTTTATGAATGCTATTTTACCCTGTAGGCTTCTTAGATCTTTGATATTTGTGGGGAATGCATTTAAAATAGGGCCTTGACCTTCATTGGGTCAACTTCAATGCCTCATTTTGAAATTATAAATACCAAGAGATTTCCTAAAGTTACACCAAATACGCACTTCTTGGGATTCAACCTAACATTATACTCTATCAGGTGATCGAAGACCTTTCTCAGGACCTCAATATGATCTAAACACAACAATGACTTTGCCAATAATTCATTGATGTAATCTTCCAATATTTTATGCATGTAGTCATGAAAAATATGTCATGTCTTGTTGATAGGTGGCACCAACATTTTTAAGGCCGAATGGAATAAATTTATAGCAAAATTTTTCCCATGGCATTATTAACGTGGTTTTATGTTGGTCTTCAACTTTAATCTGAATTTGATTAGAACTAGAAAAACCATCCATAAGGGAGAGCATCTCATGACCTACAATTGCATTTACAAGAGCATATATGTTGGGCAATGGGAATGAATACTTTGGTGTTGCTTTTTTGAGGTCTCTAAAATCCGTACAGATACGAATCCTTCCATAAAGTTTTCCTATAGGTACCATGTTTGATATCCATTATGGATAGTCTATGGAGATAATAAATTCTACATCCAATAGATTCTATAGCTCATATTTAAAAATTAAAGTGACTATTGGATGCATCTTCCTGAGCTTTTTCTTGGCAAGTATTTTACCAGGTTCCAATGAAAGGTTATGAGTAATCAATTTCAGATCTAGTCTAGGCATATCCTTATATGTCCAAGCGAAGAGATCAGGTCTCTCTTTCAATAGAGGGATGAGGTTGGCATGCTCATTAAGATATAGTCTCTCTCTAAACTTAAAATTCTTAGGATTGGTAGGATCATTGATGATATCCACATCAAAGGTTTCCTCTTCTAACATGTGTGATCCCTCCTCAAGCTAGTGAGGCATAAGAATCAATTTGATGTCATCTACTAGGTTTAAGAGTTCCATATTGGAATCATCCTCATAAATATAAATATCATGTGCATAGCTTGGTGCAAAATAGAAAGGTTGCAATTTTTCTTCATTAGGAAAGAAATCATTAGGCTCAAGTGGTGAGTTAGTGTAATCCCAATCTATAGCATCTACATTAAGACACAATGACTTGGATAGATCATCTAAATTATGAAGTGGGGTAGTCAAATCAATGGAGACCATATTTATGGAATGGATTAGATCTCTAGGACCACATGAGTGCAACTATACCTTATCTATGATATTTGCATACCCAAGATGTGGCTCTAGGGGTATGGGGATATCTAGATCCAGTATATGAACAAACTATCGAATGAAATCACTAGGATCAAGGAGTTATATGTACGGTCTTGGGTTAGGGAATAAAATACGATAAATCATATCCAAATTGGGTGGTCTCCCTATGAGGTGTGGGCCAAGATAGACTCTTAGATACATATCATTGATGTGAACTAGTTTATGATAATTTTGTAAATAGTGATGCCCAAGATAGGCTCTCTCGGTCTCATCCTCATCATCACTATAATATATGAGTCTTTCTCCCCTACCTACTAGAATTGGATGATCAGCAAGATGAGGACCAAGGTAGGCCCATTCTATTTCATCCTCATAGTCACTATCAACCATGAATAATTACTCTTTCTTACCCATTTGTTCTATGGGTAATAGATAACATAAATTTAGAGGGACTAACTAGACCAACTTAGTTTCATCCTCATATTATTCATTATTTGAGGATTTCTCATCATCATCTATTTTAGACTTGCCATCGGGTCCATCGCTTTCAACAATAGCTCTGCTTGCACTTCCTCCTTAGAAGGGGCATTTGATTCAACCTCTTCTGCTATGGTAGCATTCTACACTCTATTTCCTATGTTGTTGGTAGCTTCATAGTTTTTTTTTACCCAAGTTAGCTTTTGGGGTGTCTTCTAGACCGGTTTCCACTAAGATATCATCATGATATAGCTCAAGTGGTTCTATAGATATGTAAGTCACCAACTAGTTATCTATTCAAAATTAGGAAGGGTTAGGGTGATATGGATTCCAATCCACTTCAACCCCCATATTGAGGTTTAGGAAATATAAATATGCCACTAGGAGCTTGTCCTAACCCTTGATATGATATCTCAACCCAAACCTATCATTTGGCAGTTGATATTGTGGTTCATAGGATGTGATAAATTATGCAATAGGCTATATAATGGATTGATAATGTAGGCTTTTAAATACAAACACTAAGGCTAAAAATAACCTAAAGTATATGCTAACGACTCATGAATATTTCTAACCTACTAACAAATTACTAACAATAATATATTCTAACAAGAATATCTGCCGATATAAGAAATATCAATATCTAACCTAGGTAGTAAAGAAACTAACTAATCTACCATAGGAATATAGGTAATATCCCAAGTAATGGAATATTTACTCTAACATCCCCCCTTATTACATTATTTGGGTAATAATATAACTGTCCCAATACAGTGAAGAAGAAGAGAAATGAAAGAATGTTGGACCGTACTTTTATCTTTGGATTTGGCTTTGGCTCATGGCTCTAGCTCTAGATCTAAGCGTACCTCTAGATTTGTACCTCTAGTTCTATCTCTAGATCTACTGATGAATATGACTTTGGATCAGTGCATCTATATTTGCTTGTAGATCTGTTGCTGTAACGTTGTCTCTGGGTCTATCTTTAGGTCTATCTCTAGGTCAGTGCCTCTGGGACTACCACTCGATCTCTCTTTGGATTTGCCTCTCGATCTACCATAGGTTTTACCTTTTTGGTAGAATCCATAAAAAAATTCTTTCATCATGGTCCATTATGTGTGATCATTCCATCCATAATCGATATGAACCTTGTTGGCCCTTTTTATTTTGTACCAAAAATTGGAAGAAGAGTGATTCGTACATCCACATGTATCATAAGGATGTAATTTCTAACATCTAGCTGCAACATGTCCTGTCTTTCCATAATGACTGCAACAATGCTTTTTAGGAGTTGTAGGAGATTTAGGTTTTACAAACATGGTATTACTAGTACTTGCATGTCCAATATAGCCAAGGCATTCATTCTTTGCCTTAACATTTAGCATTATAGGAGTTTTATGCCTTGTTCCTATTTACCTAATCTCTCACCATTGAATCCCATTTTCTTTGTCAATTTGGAACAAAATCCTTTGGTGTGTTGTTCAAAACACCCAATTTCATCATCTTCATCAATACTTTTAATAATATGGCATTTGTCAATGATGAGATTATGGAGCTCTTTTGAGGAGGTTCAGTTGTTAAGTCACTAGTGTTGCAAGAAAAATCTACTACTGAAATGAGATCACCTATGCTACAACTGATATCTACCATTGAAGGTAGGAGCTCATCTGTATCACAACAAGCATTGGCCACAATAGGCTCAAGGTCACATGTGTCACAACAAGCATTCACCACTATGGGCTGAATATCACTTGTGTCACAACAAGCATTGAATATTAGGTGTTTGACCTCTATTTCCTCACTAATGCCCCTTTTCACTTTACATTGTGCAATATCAAGAGAAACAAATGACATGTATATTCCCATTACAACGCCAATAGGGATTAGAACACCATTTTTTTGCATGTCTTCACAAGACGCAAAATCATTGATTATGGCATCTACACCATTTCGTAGTGTGAGAAATGTGCCATCTTCATAAAAATCCATCCCGTCCATGTGTGGGAAAAAGTATGGGCCTTTAACTGATTTAGCAACATTAGTTGATTTTGGGATAGTTTTCTTCTTTGATCTGCCCATTCTTAAGGTGTCGGTCTCTACCAAAAATGCACCTTTTACAATGAAATTTTGCAAAAATAAATGTCTAAGGTGTCGGTCTTTTTCAAAAATGCACTTTTACAAGGTTATCCCCCATTCTTTTTACAAAACAATGTATCCCCCCTTGTTGCAAAAAATACTCTTTGACATAATATTGCAAGAATTTCGACTAAGGTGTCGATATCTGCTAAAAGTGCACCCTTGGTAAGTCATCCTTGCTTTTTAGCAAAAAAATTTATGAGGAGAAAATAATGATCCCCCCTTAGTGCAAGGAAAAAAATTGCAACTTGACAAAAATGCCTTGAAGGCAAAGGTCAAACAATTTCACCACAAAAATACCCCTTGAAGGACTTCAAAAAAAAGTAAATTTGCTATTTATGAAGCCTAAAAAAAGTAATATGGTGATGATTGTTGCCTTTCTCAATGCCTTTGAACAATGTTTAAGCTTCTTTTTTGTTTGAATGGTTTGTATTTCAAAAAAATTAAATTTTAATCAATTAAATTAAAAAATAATTTATCATAAGCTTAAAAAATCAATAAATTGATAAATGAAGCTTAACAAAATAAATTATTTAATTAAATAATTAAAAAAACTATTTTTGAATAAAATACACCATTACCTTTCAAATTGACACCCGACTATTTTTATATCAACAAGAATTTCGACATCCATGGAATCGCACAGGGTCGACCTCCCAACCTTATTGTCCACAAATTTTTGGGTGGAGAGTCGGCTACCGTTCAAGATGAGTAGAAAAGAACATGATACCCTTTTAAACCCAGAATTTACGGTGCTCATGTGTTGGATGGCACTCCGCTCTAGGTGACACTGCCTCCCTCTCACGATGCTGCCACCTCCAAGCTCTGTTGCCACCTCTCACAACAGTGATACCTGCAATGGATTATGCCATTAATTCATCACACTTGATTTTTTTTTGTTTCAAATCCTTCAACTGCCTGCACTATCCCTCACATTGCATCTATAGATCGTATGCCTCTGATAAAGTTGATTCTGGAGAATCTAAGAATTACAACTCTCGAATTATGTCTACAACGCATGGACATATCTCCTAAATGGTTGTTGTTGGATCGCATTTTGCTCTTAGAGCTCTGGGCTCATGCAACTTGATTTTTTCAATGGTGGCTCTTCTTTACTGGGCATTTTTGATATGTCATGCGATCAACACTTTCGATAATTTTTTTAACTACTAGTAATGGTTGCCTGTTGGTCTGCAAAGCTTTAAATTATGGCTATGATTTTTTTTTTCTCATCCTTAATCTTGGATCAGTATTCAATGTCTACTATACCACACAGATCTATCAACATAGCATGATCATTGAAAACCTAGTGCCAAACAACGACGTCACAACATCTGCGATCTATGCACTTTCTTGTGTGCATTCTAGTCACCGATTCTTCACAACCATGTGAATGTTATTGTCTTTTAGGAGCAAAACAAATCATGCCTATAAATAAACAACACCTATAGTTTTTATGGTAAATAGCTTACAAATACTTTGTTCACTGTCTGCAATGGGCTATACATAGGCTATCGTAGATCAAGCTACATAGGTTTTTTATTTGTCTAGAATTTTACTCTATTTTAAAATTAGGTTAGGTTGTGTTACATTGATGCGTCTGCATGAGATCAGGACTGCCACTTTGGGAGTAACCAATGACAATGTCTGCATCTATGGTAAGAAAAAAATATCCACCACCACTAATTTCCTCCATTTTCTACAAATAGATGGGCAAGAATTTGTAGTAGAGTGATCGATTATCACCAATCTATCTCTCATGACGTAGTTTGTAATGGTTTGAGCCAACATTTTTGAGGTCTAGGTGTTGTTCTAAAATTGATTATTCAAAATTTTGTCTGGGATAATATCCCACATGCAAGCAAAAATAATCAGCAAGCACTTTAAAAGAAATAAAGTGCAGATAATTTGATGTCCACCTTAGGGTGGACAATCCCTTGCATCATCCTTTTGTAAACTCACACACTCACCCAACTTCCACCAATCACGATTTAGTGCCATGTCACTCAATGAGAGTTATCCAAGCATCCACATGTCCCCAATTTAGTCTAGCATAGTTGCTAGCATCCACACATTAAATCATCCTCTCAATACAACCATGTATCGGTCTTCGTGCCTCCTATAGCCAGTCTCTGAGTTGGTCTTAGGTTAGGTCCTATCATGATGCCACCTCGTAGATGCATGTCTTGTGTCTAGTTGTCTAGAGTCCATAGGGTCCCACTTGTTGTCTTCATAGTATAGCGGTCATAAGTGCATCCGACTTGCTAACCAACATGATGTCATCATTAGGTGGTTGGTTGTAGTCTGCCACATCACCCTAGCTCATGTGTCTAGTGTCCAATAGGGCTCTCCAAGGTTGGCATGAGACTCATGTGTGTTGTCCAACATCACCTCCATGTACAATACTCTTGGTGAAGTCCGTCTTGCTCCGCCTGTTTGATTTGCTTAGGTTAGGTCTATCATGATGCCACAGATGATGTTGCAGTTAGAGTCCAAGGGTCCCACTTGTTTCTTCACGGTCAGCAAAAAGGCACCGACTTGCTAACCGACATATTCATCATTAGTGGTTGGTTGTAGTTGCCACATCACCCTAGCTCGGTGTCTAGTCCAAAGCTCTCAAGGTGCATGAACTCATGTCCACACACCTCCACGTACAATAATCTTGGTGAATTCCGTAGTGCAATCAAATCTATAGATCTACTTCAATACTCAGCTCGCTAGTAAGTTGAACACGTCTCTAGGCTACGAATGAGCCTAGAGCTCTAATAGCTTTGATACCATGATAAATTATGCAATAGAATATATAATGTATTGATAATGTAGGCCTTTAAATACAAACACTAAGGCTAACAATAGCCTAAATTATATGCTAATGAATCATGAATGTCGCTAACCTACTAAAAAATTACTAATAATAATATATTCTAACAAGAATATTTGTCGACATAAGAAACTTTTGTATCTAACTTAGGTAGTAAAGAAAATAACTAATCTACCCTAGAAAGATAGGTAATATCCCAAGTAATGGATATTTAATCTAACACTATGCCCTTCCTTGAATAGACCTAGACTATAACAATACCAATGGTAATATTTAAAATAGTGCAGGGTATACTCAGGGTTAGACAGATAATGAACATTCACAAATAATGGTTCATCATCATCTTCATCTATGGGCATGTGATTTGCGTATTGATCTATTCCTCCATAGAAAAAAATTGTCTCATTGGGTGGCACCCCCAGTGATCCCATTGTTCCTATGGGAAAGTAATGGGCTTGAGGTCTACCCATATCCTGTGCAATTTCAATAAATGGTGTGAATGTCACATTTTGTACTATATATTTGGCTAACCTAGGATTGACTAGATGGATGATCACCTGTGGTGTAGATGACCTTTTTGAATATGTAGGCGAGATAAGCTGAGGTTCCTCCTTGACTTAATTTTGATCATCCTCTTAATCCATGGGAGTAGGGACCTTAATAATAGCTACTTTGGGTGCCTCTTTCTCACCCACCTTTATTTTAATCTTTCCAACCTCTCTAAGCATTTTAGATGTTGTAGGTTTTGTGTAAGTAGTTGTTATGTGCTTTGATAGTTGCGGTGATATCATGGTAGGTTCTATGCACACTTCTTTATGTTTACCTCCTATATTTTTGATAGGCGATGTTGGCCATATGTCTAGGTGCATTTAGAGGAGAATGAAATTCCCTGGAAAGAATCCTAAGTTCACATATTAAAAGGTTCTTCATTAGAAGGCACCATGTAAACATGTCCCTCATGAATGTATTTGATACATTGATGTAGAATCAAGGGCACACAACACATTTCTATAATCCAAGGCCTCCCTAAAAGGATGTTATACTACATGGTGCCTTCTATCGCATGATACATCATAGGGATGGTCTTTAGTCCAACTTAAATCAAAATAAATATAGTACCTACCATTGAGCATAGCACATCGTTAAATGCTCTCAAGGTGAAAGAAGAAGGTACAATGTGTGACTTTGTAAACTTCAAATATGTCAGTGCCTTGGTAGTAATAATATTGATTGATGACCCTATGTCAATAAAACCCATTTGAATGTTGTGTGATTAACACATGCAATTATATGTAGTGTTGGGTCCGCTATAGTAGTGGAGACCATCTTAATATCGTGATCATTAAATTGAATCATCGGTTCACTACACTGCTGAACATGTCCCATGAAGTTTGTAAATGCTTCAAGGTCTTAGGACTAAACTTAAATTGATCTTAGAATATCCATGAGAATCTCTTTAATCTTAGGAGACTATTGTATCAGTTCATATATCAACAACTTCATTGGAGTTATCTACAGGATTTGAACTAGCCTACTCCTGAAAGTCACCACCAGTCTAATTGGTGGGCTTGGAATATTTTGCACTAGATTTTGAGGGGGTGTAGCATGAACCTTTATGGGAGCTATAGGTGGATTTTATTTCTAATACCTCCCCTTGTATTGTAATTATATTTACCATGTCGATGAATCTTTGGTTTGGTAGGTCGACTTGCACTTAATTCACATGACCAACATTGTTCCTCGATGGCTCGTGATTCGGTAAGGGGTTCTTGAAGATCCCAATATTTTAGTTTTCAGGAGCCTAAGGGTTTTTATATAGTAGGATCACCTCTTTCAATCATGTTTTACACTATATGTTTGAAACTCTAACATCCTTCAATGTCGTGCCCATTCATACTGTCGAAAGCATAATATAGATCATCCCTATACCCCTTTGGTTTGGGTTGATTAGGGTCTATTAACTTTATCTCTAATAATTTAAAGGCCTTGGCATTGCATAGTTGATGGAATATTGAGGTCATCAATTTTGATAGAGGTGTGAACTGGCAAGGTGGGTGTTCTTTATTCTTACCCTTCTTGTTATTATTGTATTTTTCATATCGTGTAGAAGGAGGTTGGGCTTGATAATTCTGTTGTTGCCCCTTATCCCCTTTCTAGAGGTTTAACATCACTTGGTTTACATGGGCCATCTTGGCTTGTTGATTTTGATGTTGGATGTTATTTTTGGTCCATTCCTTGTTATTCCAAAGTTTCAATTTACCGTCCTATAACTTGATGTCCTCTATTACCTTGGCTTGTGCCAAGGCCTCCTCAAATGTTTGGTACTATTGCAACTATAGTAGTAACAAGATGTGCTTTGCACAAATCTTGGTAAAAATCTAAGTTAGTTCTATAGTTAGAATGGAAAATTGCAACTTTACCATTATATTTCTCCATATTTTCCCATAATCCATTATCGACTCATCGTCATGTTGTGTTAAAGCAACCAAATTGGATAGGTTTACCTTCTTATTGATACTTAAGGAGAAGTGTTTAAGAAACACATTATCTAGCTACTCAAATCTAGTTATGTTGTGCCTCTTAAGTTGATTAAAACACTCTTGGGTAGGGCCTGAGAGGGTTGTGATGAAGGTTCTTAGCAATAGATCATCATTGATTTTTGTCTAAAAGCACATATCCATAAAGCTTGTAATGTGCTCCTGAGCATCCTTCTCTCCTTGAAATTTATCTAGCTTTGGCATCTCAAAGTTCTTGGGATACATTGGAATGGATACAAAAGGACATAGAGTTTCATTATGTATTTTGTTTAAGGTTAGCTTTTGATAAGATGTCCCTTGTTTCTCTATAGCTCTAACCTTGTTTGCCAAGTTTTGATAGGCCTTCGAAGATAGAATTTCCTCTTCTATGAGAGGTCTTTGAGGAGCCTTTGGAGGTAAATTCTTCTTCGGTCAAGGTGGAGGACTAGGCTCATCCTCCATGTTGCCTAAGGAGATCTTAGGATATTCCTACTCTTGTTCATCTCCCGTAACTTCTTCGTACTATGTACGTCCATTATGTTTGAGCACTTGGTTCTGCATCATGTTTTGGGTCATGTGGTGAGTATAGTTTTCAATGTGCTCAGGGCATATTTTGGATTGTGAAGAAACTCATCTGTAAGTGCACTCCTTGTATTCACTATGAGGGGGTAAATTGGCACGATCCAATCAATCCTCTCTCTCAACATGCTCCTTTTGATCAAGGATGCATTGTTCGTGGATATGTTTCTCAAAAATATGCTACCTTAGTAACCTCTATCTCTGAGTATCCTTATTTTTTAGGCACTCATGCTCTGCATGGACATCTTCCAATTGATCTTGGAATATCTGCTATCATTGCTCCAAAACTAGTTTCTATGATCGATCTACAATATCGATCATATGTGGTCTTTGGTGTATTTGTTCCATCCAAGCAATATTTTTAGTATGACCTCCAATACAATTTTTTGCCACACTCTTGCCTTTTTCTATGTAGATGGTATTTGCATTCTGGTGTTTTCTATGATCTATGACCACATGGATTGTTGGGTTACATATACTATGAGAATGCTTAGAGTGTTCTTCTAGTTCTTTTATGATCGTACATGTGCTCTCAATTTGAGAACTCATAGAATGAAATTGTGCAACCAAGGGTTTATACCCTAGCTACCTTAAGACTCTATCGAGACCATCTAATTGTCTAGTGTGCCACTACTCATGTGGTGGCATACCATTGAATCCAACCTTAGAAGTATAAAATATGAACTTACCAAGTCCATTGTTGTTTGGAGTCTTTATAGGACTATGCTTAGAAGCAACCCTCTCTTCCTACCCCTGAATAGGTAGATTTTCTACTTGTCTATTTTGAACTAGTGGGGGCCTTGGGCCACACTTATCTTGAGTAAATTTGGGAATCAAATTGGTTATAGTTCCTTCCTCCATGATATACTCTTCAGTAGATCCAATGGATCCACAAGGTGTACAATTGTGATATATTCTCCCATGCTTGAAGGTACCATGTTGAGATCTTCCATACTCAGATCTATCTTGTGATACATGTACATTGCCTTCTTTGGGTGGGGTATTCTGACAAGAACCCCTACGTGTATATTTATCCCCTCTAATGCTCATCGAACATATTTTAAGAGGATCTTATGATTGAGGATTTGATGCATTGTGTTGTGCATTGAGTGGAGATTTAGCTTCAACCTTGGTCCTGCATTGATGTTAGCCTCTTCGTGTGACAACCATGATGTGGATTATCTCATATGTAAGTTTTAAAGTAAACAAATCAAACAATAAATTATTATCTCTTTTAAATTTTATTTGTGAGCCCTAACTGGTTTGATGCATTTTGATATTTGTTGAAAACTTAAACTACTCTCATCATGTTTGAATTGTTTATGTAATGCTCAATAGTTTAAGGTTTTCACCTATATCTCATAGCTCGAAAACCAATAATAAAATTCATGGTCATGTAAACCCCTCAAAATATGGAGATTAAATCCACACCTGAGTAGGGAGTATAGGTCCTACCGATCCTCACCCAACACCTCGTGTGTAGTGATACACCCCTCTAAAGAGGAATGCATGCTATTTTGCACATTTAGGATAGATCTTGGAGTTGGTGTTGGCCACATAATAGGGTTCGAGAGAGTTGGACCAATGGATGGGAATAATTGCCACCATCGTTGAACCCTACTAGTGGTTGGATATTTCTTCCAACTCACCAAAATTTAAGTGTTGCGTGGTGTGTGTGTGTGTTCATTTTATACTTTGCATGAAAGTAAAAATGTAACACCAAGCACTCAATGCTCTTTCCTATATTCCTAATGATAAAGAAATTTGAATATTTAGAAATATGCATCTATTTGACTAGATTATATTGAGAGAATGTATTTACATGACAAAATTAGCCACTGATTAGGCCCCAAACAAGCAAACTCTACACACATGGCCCAAACTGCTGGAGACTATGGTAGATTGAAATTAGAAGTTTGTTTTTCCTAGCAACAACTGGAAGAAAACCTAAGAGAATCTAAAATTTTTACTTTTAATCTTTCTCTATATCTTCTACTTAGACCAACTTCATATAATACATTCTATAAAATAAACATAGACAGACACAGGAAAACATAGATAATTGTCTCCTACCTAAGATCCAAGTCTAATGTAGATTTGACTACCGACTAATATTATGTTCTCTATTAGTCATGGCCGTCAGGCACAGTTGAGACTTTTAACCACAGTTGCTAGGCACAAATAATACCTACAACCAAAAAACACAAAAAATTAGTCAGCTATAGTGGGATATTGTGGGTTTGTGTCCCATCATGATCACCATCTATATCGATCTAAAAAGCATACACCTAACTAGTGCATCAATTGAAATAGAGTATTAAAGCAATAAAGAATGGACAACAATGAATTTAACAAGAAAGTAAGGTTTATTTTATTAAAAATTTTCCAAATATCAATTACATATACATCCCTCTTAGGGATACTCAATTTTGATACAATTAATACAATATTTAAGACCCTCTAAATGAGGGGGTGGTGTAAACCATAGACTCTTTATTGGAAGTAACACGAACTGCTTAAGACCAAGGATAGCCTTATTCTACTTTGGTTGGAGGTATATGTTGTCTTGAATGCCTTGAAATTGATTAGGTCCTATAAAACCTATGTTCAAGAAACAAAAAGAAAGGGTTTAAAGATAAAGGAGGCCTCTCTTGATAAGGCTCTTGAGACAATTGCATAAATTAATTATAAATAAAGCAAGAAAGTAGATAAATCTATAAATATGTGCAAGAAATCATTATATAACTATAAAGCATGTAAACAAAGCATGAGATCTAGCAATTAGGAATCCTAATTAACCATTAGAACTTAAAAAGGAATTAAATAGTAAGAAACTGGTCTAAATTGACATATGCAAGGAAAATGGAAGCAAATCTACTTCTAATTCCTACATTAATCAATAAAATGTTTTCTACAATGTTAATCTATGTTATCTTAAGCTAATTACATAATTGAAAATGTAAATATTTTACTAAAATAAAAAGAAAATCAGGGATCAAACCCTCACCGTGGGTCTAAGGCACAGCTACGGTTAGAAGTCACAATTGAGGTGAAATTCTTCTTACTATTATAATCAAGGCGTAGATATCTAATTACCTCTATTGAATTGATGTTTAATGGTCACCTTGATGTCCTCTGATCGATTGGTGGTTGAATTTGTTGATTTTCATTTTTGATTGGATTGAATTTGTGACTTGTGCTTCTAGTCCTTTGGAAGCTTAATTTATGGATTCATGCTTGTCACTCCATAATTGGGTAGTATTTTGACTCTCCTCAAGGGGTTTTCAATTCACTATCCATTTTGGTAGAGCTTCATTGCATTCTAACTCAAGATCATTTTAAAATTTTCCTAGTTTTAAGGCGGGTCTTATAGGACTCCTAATCCCTAATATTGGCTTGCTTGGGAATCCAATATCAAGATCTAGGAGGTTGGATCAGTTGGGATGAAAACTCTTGAATCTTCCCCACCCAAAACCATTTAAATCTTATTGCCTAGACCATTGTAACCAAATTTGGCTTGGCCTGAGATTCAAAATAGTTTTAGTGCTAGTTGTAGGTCTGAGGCATAGCTAGATCTATTAGCCATGGGTGTCAGACATAGCTAAGGCTGAGTAGGAAAAATCTACCCAAATTGAGTGGTTAAAACCATTGCTTCATCTTGGAGCTATCCAAGATCCTTCATATATTCTGTTAGCATGTCCCATATGAGTGTTCACCTTGACATGACATGTTTTAGGTGTCTACACAACCCTTGATTTCTTAATTCGGGTTGACCTCCTAAATTGAGGTGGATGAAGGTTTTAGTGATATATTGCTCAGATCCTTCAAACTTGCTTAGAAAAAATTAGACCATGAGCTTCCATAAAGGTGTGAGATAAGAAGTCAAGTTGAAAGGTAGATGGCTCAAGTAAGGACATGTTGGAAAGATTGAGAAGAAATGAAGACCACACAAGCTTATTATTGCCTAGGACACACAATGGTGAACAAAACTAGATGATAAATTTTTGGCACGATAGACACCCTTTCTAGAAGTTGAGTTAGTGTAATTTATAGACCACATAATAAATTTTCTTAGGGAACCAACACCAAAAAAATAGACATGGCACATGATAGAATTCACACACAATAGGGTTGGGAAAGGATTGGGAGTGCCAAATGACTAAAAAATGAATCTTAAAATTCATAAGATATAAAATTAAGAATCTCAAGACTTGAAACATATTAATATTGTTAGATAATGTTCAATTGCATAGCCTAGACCTACTCAGGGACTTGACATGTTTTGAGAAAACAACCACAAGGTAAACCTACTGGCAGGGCCTATCTTGGGATATTGCATACATCATAAAAGGGAAATGGGAGAACCAAAAGCCAACACTAATAGAAATATAGAGAGTCACACTAATAAAATAAATTTTACCATAAGAACTAGAACCAAATAAACACATCATGCTAAAAAGGCTAGAGTCAACATTAGAGAAGTTGACCATCCAAAACCTGTGACCACATCTTTCAAACCAAATCATTATTAGTAGCATTTAAAACTTCTTGGGGAAATATTTCTTTAAAAATGGACAAATATTTATTGATAACTCCCCAATTGGCAATAATATCTATAGATCTATTAACTTCATGGTACACATGGTTGATAAAGATATCATTGAAATTTTGGAATAGCTTTTTAGCTTCCTGAACAATAGTTATGACATTCCAAGAGGACACCTTAATGTTTTTAAGAGCATTTATAATGTTCAAAGAATATCCTTCAATAAAAATGTTGCATTTATAATCCTTGAGAAGATATAGCCCTCTTCACAATGTATGACCTTTAGAAAAATGATTAGTTTGGAATCCCATATACTCAGCATAAGCTATAATAACTTGTCTACTACTATCTCTGACTAGGCCACCTACACCAACATACCCTGGTTTCCTTTGGAGTCACCATCAAAGTTAAGTTTTAACTACTCACTTAGGGGAGGAATCCAATGGGCATCCACTCTGGGATGGGGGTTGGTAAACTAGAATTGAAGTTGCAAGGAATATTTAAAGAAGATAATAGAATAAACTTCAATCTAGAATTAGGTGGTTTGGGACAAGGGAAGAAACAAGAATTCTTGACAACAAAGGCAATAGATTTATTGGCAAAAAATATGGGATATTTAGAGGAGGAATAAAAAACCCTACTATTTCTTTTAAGTCATAATTTCCATAAGATATTATGAAGGCTCACTTTTCATAAAGAAGATAATCTAATATTTTTGAATGGAGCAAGCCATTGGGTAAAAATGTGACTCAATGAATTAGGAGGAATCCAAGAGATATGAATAGTGGGCATAAGGTGATCCAAAGCTATCTTGAAGAAAGGGATCTTTAGAGGAGGAATAAAAAACCCTACTATTTATTTCAAGTCATAATTTCCATAAGATATTATGAAGGCTCACTTTTCATAAAGAAGATAATCTAATATTTTTGAATGGAGCAGGCCATTGGGTAAAAATGCGACTCAATGAATTAGGAGGAATCCATGAGATATGAGTAGTGGGCATAAGGTGATCCAAAGCTATCTTGAAGAAAGGGCACTCCAAAAGGAGGTGATTGGTATATTCCTAGACATTCATGTACAAATAGCATCTATTAGGGATAGACATACCCCTTTTCATAATGTTATCAATAGGGTTATGCATAATGGGTTAGCCCCGAAATCAATTTATAAATTGAAGGTAAATTGCCTTGGAATATCGATGAAAAATGGAGAAGTATACATGGCGAATTCCAAATATTTTTCTCAAAAAAATTTCAAACCATGGCGAATTGCAATAATTTTTCTCCAAAAAATTTCAAACTATGGCATATTTTTCTATTTTTGGGGCCATGAATATCGGTTTTGTAAAATATAAAAAAGCATGACAAAATTAAAATATTTAGGCCGATATGAAATACATCAGGCCGACATGATGACAAATGGAATGCCGATTGGTTACAATCATGATGATCAATTACAAGCATACTAATCGGTTGTAGCCATGATGATCGGTTGTAGCCATGACGATTGGTTGTAGCCATAATGATCGGTTGCAGTCGTGATGATCAGTTGCAACCATGATGATTAGTTGTAGCCATGTCGATGGTTGTAGCCATGATGATCAGTTGTAGCCATGCCGATTGGTTGTATTCATGATGATCGATAGCATACATGTCGATCGGTTGTAGCATATTGATCGGTTATAGACATGATGATTGGTTGCATCATGACAATCGGTTGCAGCATGATGATCGGTTGCAGCCATAATGATCAATTACAGATATATCGATTGGTTGTAGCCATGCCAATTAGTTGAAACCATTCCAATTTGTTGTAGCAATGATGATCGGTTGTAGCCATGTCAATTGGTTGTAGTCATGATGATCGATGAAACCATGATGAATGGTTGCAACCATTACGATCGGTTGCAGCCATGTCGATCAGTTACAGCCATGCCAATCTATTTCAACCATTCTAATCGATTGTAGCCATGATAATCAGTTACAGCCATGCCGATTGGTTGTAGTCATGATGATTGGTGCAACCATGATGATCAATTATAACCATTACGATCAGTTGTAGCCATGACAATTAGTTGCAGCCATATCGATCGGTTACAACCATACCTATCGATTGTAGCCATGAAAATCAGTTGTAACCATGAAAATTGATTGCAGCCATTCTGATGTGCTGCAAAAGTCAAGATCCCATCGATAGCAGTGGTGCTTTGTGCCATGTGTCATCCATTATTTAAATGATTATATGCGGAGGCCATGTGTCATCCATCCGTTAAATTATTGCATGAAGAAAAGTCTATATAAATGGAATTAACAGTTAATTTTTCTCTTGTTTTAACACTTTATTAACCTTTTTTATCTCGTTTTAATGCTTTCTTAAGCATTTTACTCTTGTTTTAACATGATTTGAACCCTCTTCCTCCACTTTTATCTTGGTTTTTATAATTTAACTTGATTTTTAAGCAGTTTTTAACCATTTTTCTCTTGTTTGAAACCTTTTCCATTGTATCTTCTTATCCATACACGTACATCCTATGGCATCCCCTACAACCCCTAGAGTGTTTAAAGTTAATTATAAGAACCTGGTTTGCCCCTTGATTTCAAAAATTTTATCAACATCGGGTTATGACATATCTTGGGTCACGAAATCTAGTCTTTGGGGTCTTGTTTCAATGTCCCATTTTGATACTGACGTTAAACTAGTGGAGAGGATCATTGCAGCTTATGATATGGATTCAGGCAAGGTAAATATTATCATCAATAATAAAAACATCATTCTTTATTTCTCAGCCATTGATGTCGCCATATTGACAACATTATCCCACACTGGTGTTGATCCTATCACTTCCAAATACTAGTTAAATGATGACGACAAACTCTACTTGGAGACCAACTTCAAAGTGCAGTCAGAATATTTTCAAGGTATAACTATTTTTTTATTTAATTCATTTTAAATTATTATAAGTGATTGAACATACAATTACTAATTTTAGTTTTTTTGTAGTTAATTCCACAAAGTCCATAAGGGGTTTGACCACACCGATAATTGAAAATAAATTTGTTCAGGTATGTTGCAAATTCTTCCTTGCTAGACTTGTTCTGCAAGGAAGTGTTAGTCTTACAATGGCACTGAGAGGGGGGGGTGAATCAGTGTAGCTATTTCAAACTTAAAAACTTAAATCTTAAATATGAAGCAATGAAAACTTAAAACCAGATAAATCAAATATCACATGAGAGCATCACATAACACAATATGTAACGAGGTTCACTAGTTTTGGCTACTCCTCAAAAATAGATTGCTTGGACACCCATCCAAATCTAGACTTTGCAAAGCACCAACTTTACAAACAATTTACCAGAACCCACTAGAAGGAGCACCAACCCTTAATTTATCTGCACCAACAGAAAGAAGCACCAACCCCTAATTTACCAGCACTGACTAGAAGGAGCACCAACCCATAATTTATCTGCACCAACAAAAAGGAGCACCAACCCCTGATTCCAAGAACCAACTCAAAATTCTATTTTGAATCTTTTTGAGATGAAAATGCCTTCGCTTTTACAAGACCCTCACTGGTCTATCTTAACTCAAATCAATCTCATGGAAGCATACACTCTTTTATAGCTCTACTTACTGCACACTTACAGCCCTTTCTTATAGCTTACTCTTGCAGCTCTCACAACTCTTTTTACTGTACTCTTACAACACTCTCACAACTCACTTACAGCCAGCAACACTCTTGCTTTCTACTTACTTCATTCTTATAGCATTCTCTCTTTTGCACTCTATAAGCTTTTCTATTTTAGCCATGCTTTCTTTACTCTTTTTTGTAGCACTTTCTCTCTATTCTCCAACATGCTGCTCGCTCTTCCCGCACAAAGATCAACCTTACTACTTCACACAAATTTGCTTTTATAACAGAGTTCTGTTTCTATTCTTAACTTCCTCCATATTCGTGCATGTAGCCTCTTAATAGTAACAACTTCTTTATTCTCACATGCAACCTTATTAATAGAACAGTTATTTGTTTGGTCTTCGAGACATTTCTTTATCCAATCCATGGTCTTCATCTGATGACTTTCAGTAACCACTGTTGCATGATATTTCTTTGTAACGGCTCCTGTAACTGCAGTAATGACTTCTATTTACTGTCACTGTAACTACCCCTGTAACTGCCTTAATTACTTTAGTTTACTGTTCTTATTTAACTGCATGATTTTCTTTAGCAACTGTAGTTCTGTAACCGTCGCACTCTTTTTCACATATCTTATTATAGCTTACATGATCTCACTATAACTCTCCACCTATAACAGTTCTAATTTTGCTGCATGAACTTATAACTGCCCCCTGTAACTACAGTTCTGACTCCAGTTAACTATTCTTATTCTAGCTGCATGATTTTCTTTTGCATTTGTAACTATCATTTTCCTTCAGTTAACTTTACTTCGGCTTGCACCCGTGAAAATAGAATATGTCACGAAATCGTGACACTTTCGCTGCCTTGAGCTCTTCTATGTCTCTTGCCCACAAAAACGGAACATGTCATGAAATAGTGACACTTTCACTTCCTTGCACTCTTCTCTGGTTGCACTAGTGAAAACCTGACATGTCATGAAATTGCGACAAATTTTGCTTTTGTACACTCTTCTTTGCATGCACCAGCAAAAACATGACATGCCATGAAATTGTGACATCTTTCGCTTCCTTACTCTTCTCGACATGCACCAGTGAAAACAAGACATGTCGTGAAATCGTGACACTTTCGTTGCCTTGTGCTTTTCTCTGCCTTATGCCTACGAAAATAGAACATTTCATGAAATTGTGACACTTTCACCTTTGAGCTATTCCTCCTTGAATTTGTCACAAAATCACGACGCTTCTACTTCCATTCTCTTTCATTTTTCTTCTGTCATGAAATCGCAAAACTTCATCCTTCTCCTCTTTCTCTTCACTTTGTACCGTAAAAATGAAGCATGTCACAAAATTGCGACACATTTTTCTATCGGTCTCTCTCTCCTACATTATGTCGCGAAATCGTGACACTTTTCCTCCTTAGTGCTTTTCTTCTCATCAAATCACGAAAACCCGACATGTCATGAAATTGTGACACTTTTCCTCCTTAGTGCTTTTCTTCTTGTAAATTGTCATGAAATTGCGACACTTTTCTTTGCCTGCGCCTTCTCTCCACACATTTCATGAAATCGTGACAGTTTTCTTTGCCTACGCCTTCTCTCCAAACATGTCACGAAATCATGACAGTTTTCTTTGCCTCTGCCTTTTCTCCAAACATGTCACGAAATCGTGACAATTTTCTTTTCCTGCGCCTTTTCTCTAAACATGTAGCGAAATCGTGACAATTTTCTTTTCCTGCACCTTCTCTCCAAACATGTCATGAAATCATGATAGTTTTCTTACTTGCTTTCTTTGCTTCCAACATGTCATGAAATCGTGATAGTTTTTCCACTTGGCTTCTTTGCCTTCAACATGTCATGAAATTGTGACAATTTTTCTACTTGCCTTCTTCTCTGCCAACATGTCACGAAATCACGATAGTTTTTCTAGAATTTTCTCTCTCCTCTGAGATGTCGCGAAATCGTGACAATTTTTCTAGCATTTTCTCTCTCCTATGAGATGTCACAAAATCGTGACAATTTTGACAACATTTTCTCTCTCCTTCGAGATGTCATGAAATTGCGACAGAAAACATGTCGCAATATCGCGATAGTTTTCTTACTTGTCTTTTTCTTTGATTCTTTGAATTTGGGTCACTTCTGTCTTCTTGGAAATTTAATGTACATGCTCTGACTGCTCTAAACTCTTGTTCACTTCATCAACCGATCCAACTAATGACCTCTGCACTCCTGTCCATTGCATCAACCGATCCTTTGTCTGTGTTGACAACAATGACAATACTTTGGTTGCACCTTGCTCATTAATGAACTCCTGTCCATTGCATCAACTGATCCTCTATCTATGTTGACAACAATGACAATACTTTTGCTGCACCTTTCTCATTAATGAACTCTTATCCATTGCATCAACTGATCAACCTGACTGTGTTGACAACAATAAAAATACTTTGGTTGCACCTTGCTCATCAATCTCCTCCTTTGGAATTGTTGGCAACACACATAATTGTGTGCAATTACCTGTAAATCTTCTCCCCCTTTGACAATAATACCAAAGGGCGGCTGCAAAACTCCCCTTGAGTCCATGCACAACATTCTCAGGCAAAAAATTATTATAGTTAGCAAAAAGCATAAACATGAGCAATATGATAAACAAATGCATAAATGCTCCCCCTAAGAATTTGATCCCGATAGCTAGTCAATTCTTAGACTATTCTTGGGAATATGTGACCACTTCATTTCACTGTTTGACAACATCATGATAAGCATAATAGGCATTACTCGGATCTATCTTCAACCGTGTTGGCTCATCGGATATCTATCCATTGAGACTCGTTATCTCGTACTCTATCAATAGGCTCACACATAACCTGCTTAACAAGCTCACATAGAGCTTGTCCAAATCAGCTCACAAGTCCTCAGTAGAACCTGTCCAATTCAGCTCATAAGTCTTCACTAGAACTTGTCCAAATCAGCTCACAAGTTCATCAAGAAAAACTTGCTTAGCATGAACCCACAAAGAGATTTGTTAGAGACCCAATGTGATTCATCAACCTCATAGAAGCATAAAGAGAATTGTTAGAGACTCAATATTTTCTATACTTAACTCCCAATTTTAATCTCAGCTCAATCTCAATCTCAAAATAATAAGATAGATGTAGTATGCTTTTATCAAGAACATGAAACATAACCCAACAATTGCCAACCATGCAATAACTCATATAACAATGATACTCATGTTCTTTCCACAACCAATATCTTTTATCAACCATTTAGGGCTTTAACAACAATGCTTATAGACAAGGTTTAACCAACATCATTCAACTCAAGATTAACCTTGAAGCATTCAACCAATAACTGCATGAAAAGGAAACTAATAGACATCCTTTTCCTTCCAAAGGTATTTGAACAAAACAGCCACCAACATAAATCACCAATGTAAAGAATAACTTGCTCAAATCAATCTCAATGGAGTAAGCCCAAATCATGTATCAAGTAAAGCATTAACTTGATCAAAACAACCTCTATGAAGGCAACTCAACCATCAATCTCAAAACAGCCAACTAAGGGTTTCACCATCTCAATGCAAGTAGCAAGACTTGCTAACATAAACCCTAGTGCAAAATGCTTCCTCTTTGTTTGAGGAAGAAGATAATAGTTCTTCAACCTGTTACCAATACCACCCTCAACTTTGCCACCAAGTTAGGGTTAGATCATAAAAGTAACCACAAAAATATTTATTCCATTAAAACACCTTATGACTCCAATCCTTAGAAGTCAACTATCAAAGAAAATATAAAGCATACAAACAATATATCCTTTTACACCTTACTCAAACTCATACTTCTGGACTGTTACCTCTAGCGTTGGAACCTCAATCTGCGCACAATAAACAAATCTCGGTATTCTGCTTCCTCAGGCAATATCTCGCATTCCTCAAATAATGCAAGAATTTCTTAGGTGCATAGGCATCTTGTACTCCTTGGCGCTTCACCACTTGGATGCTATTCTCTCAATGTCTCTGCCTTGCAAGTGCCACTTTGCACACTTGACCAACTAGGAGCTAGTGCCACTATTTTATTTGACTCTGGCATCTCTTTGATAATGGCTACTTCTTTAGAGAAAATTAATGCTCTCTTATACCAAACGATGTGTTGAATTTTTGGTTAAGAAATGCATGCCACTCAGAACATGGATTCTATTTTATCTATAGGTTGGGAATGTTACAAGCTTCAAAACCAGCACTTGCTAGCTTATGCTTTCACAATACATCGACCTGTGCTACATGTTCTATCCCAGATAAAGCCTATCAGCTGCTACATCAAAAACCTAGTTGTTCACCATGTTGTTCTGTTGAGGCACATCAGTTTGATACTATCTCCACAAACATCTACAAGAACTGGAACACATTTTGACAACTATACGACAACTCCCCGATTACTTTCCTTTCATCCTCAAATAATTACACAAATACATAGGAGCATTAAAATAACCTTTAACATTACTCCCCCTGAGGATGTACTACATGGAGTTTCTTAGAGCAATGGTGGAGTAGCCTCCATCAGTCCAAGGAGACACGATTTCCTTTCTTCTGCCTTTCTCCAGACTTTCCTGAGCTTGGGCTTGAGTTTTTCAATTACTTCCCTATTTTGCCCCTGTTCGTGAACTTGAAAATTTCTCTTGCGGGGTTGTCTCTTGTGCATTCTTGATGGATGATTATTTTCTTTTCTTTTATGCACATGATATGTTCCCTGTCTATGTTGCCATCTTTGTGTCTGATGAAATCTAGGGTTTTATCTTAGATTAGATACATAAGTGCTTGGACAAAACCTTGCTATGTGCCCTTGACCATTACATTTAAAACATTGCACATGTTTTATTCCCTGTCTGCATTGCATTCTATGTGTATGATGAAATCTATGGTCTTGCCTTAGATTGGATATAGAAGTGCTTGGACAAAACCTTGCTATGTGCCCATGGCCATTACATTTAAAACATTGCATAGGGTGTTCACTCAGGAAAGTAGATGTGTTTTTATCAGCATAACTTTTTGATCTATTATTCAGTCCACAATAAATTGCCTTGTGACCATAGCAGTTGCATTTAGAACAATAGCCATTAAAAGCATTATTATTAAAAGAGTGCGAGTTAGAGAACCTCTTTTGCTGTGGTTGCTTTGTTGTAGATCTTCTTTGATGCTTTCTTCCTTTTGAAGATTTAGCTTCAACCTTGAACTTATTCTTCTCTGCATATTTGGAAGATGAGGGTTGTTCAGCTTCACACTTTCCTTGCCTCGATCCTTCAGTCATGAGCTTCTTCTTTTTTGTACTTTTGGAAGATGACGGTTATTCAGCTTCATATCCAAGACCAGACTTAGTCGTGGAGCTTCTTTGTTGCTTTATCATTTTATCTAGCAACTTTGTGCTCTTCTCATATTTGAGATTTACATTGGCCTCTTCTAGTTGTTTCTTCAATGAAATAATATCTTCTTCTTGTTGGCAGCAAACAGTCTCTTTCTCATTGATTTGAGACCTGAGAATATCTTCAATCCTTTTGTACTATTCTACTTGTTTATTTAGATCAAAAATAACTTTGTTAAATTCCTCTTCACTTGTGCTGCATACATCATCCAGGTGTGTCTTCAAGGCTTCTTTTGATTTCTTGGCCTTTTGAACTTGTAGGAAGAGATCTTCAATCTCATTCCCATATTCTTCTAACTTCTTGGACATTCTTTTGTTCTTTTTATTTTCTATACTCGAATCTTCAAGTGCGGCTATCAACTCACCTTTTAGATCTACTTCAATCTCCAGGTTTTCATTGCATACTTCAGAATCCACTTCTTCTACCTTCTCTAGTTCAGTTTTCTCTTCCACAATAACTGACACTAGTTGAGATGCCTTTTTGGAGGAGGATCTATTCTTCTTACCCATTGTGAAATAATCCAAGATCAAAACTGACTGATTTAGCCTGAACTGGGAACTTGGCTCTAATACCAATTGTTAGTCTTACAATGGCACTGAGAGGGGGGGTGAATCAGTGTAGCTATTTCAAACTTAAAAACTTAACTCTTAAATCTGAAGCAATGAAAACTTAAAACTAGATAAAGAAAATATCACATGAGAGCATCACATAATACAAGATGTAACGAGGTTCACCAGTTTTGGCTACTCCTCAAAAATATACTGCTTGGACACCCATCCAAATACAGCCTTTGCAAAGCACCAACTTTACAAACAATTTACCAGCACCCACTAGAAGAAGCACCAACCCCTAATTTATTTGCACCAATAGAAAGGAGCACCAACCCCTAATTTACCAGCACCAACTAGAAGGAGCACCAACCCCTAATTTATCTGCACCAACAGAAAGGAGCACCAACCCCTGATTCCAAGCACCAAATTAGAATTCTATTTTGAATCTTTTTGACATGAAAATGCCTTCGCTTTTACAAGACCCTCACTGGTCTAGCTTAACTCAAATAAATCTCATGGAAGCATACACTCTTTTATAGCTCTACTTACTGCACACTTACAGCCCTTTCTTATATCTTACTCTTGCAGCTCTCACAACTCTATTTACTGTACTCTTATAGCACTCTCACAACTCACTTACAACCAACAACACTCTTGCTCTCTACTTACTTCATTCTTATAGCATTCTCTCTGTTGCACTCTATAAGCTTCTCTATTTTAGCCATGCTTTCTATCCTCTTTTTCGTAGCACTTTCTCTCTATTCTCCAACATGCTGCTCGCTCTTCCTACACAAAGCTCAACCTTACTACTTCACACAAATCTACTTTTATAACAGAGTTTTGTTTCTATTCTTAACTTCCTCCATATTCACGCATGTAGCCTATTAATAGTAACAACTTATTTATTCTCACATGCAACCTTATTAATAGAACAGTTCTTTTTTTGGTCTTTGAGACGTTTCTCTGACCAACTCGTGGTCTTCATATGATGACTTTCAGTAATCACTATTGCATGATATTTCTTTGTAATGGCTCCTATAATTACAGTAATGACTTCTGTTTATTGTCACTGTAACTGCCCTTGTAACTGCCTTAATTACTTCAATTTACTGTTCTTATTTAACTACATGATTTTCTTCAGCAACTGCAGTTCTGTAACTATCGCACTCTTTTTCACATTTCTTATTATAGCTTACATGATCTCACTATAACTCTCCACCTGTAATAGTTCTTATTTTGCTACATGAACTTATAAATGCCCTATAACTCTAGTTCTGAATCTAGTTAACTGTTCTTATTCTAGCTACATGATTTTCTTCTACATCTGTAACTGTCATTTTCCTTCAATTTACTTTGGCTTGCACCCGCAAAAATAGAACATGTCTCGAAATCGTGACACTTTCGCTGCCTTGAGCTCTTCTCTGTCTCTTGCCCATGAAAATAGAACATGTCATGAAATTGTGACACTTTCACTTCCTTGCACTCTTCTCTGCTTGCACTAGTGAAAACCTGACATGTCGCAAAATCGTGACACCTTTTGCTTCCATACACTCTTCTTTGCATGCACCAGCGAAAACATGACATGTCACGAAATTGTGACATCTTTCGCTTCTTTACTCTTCTCGGCATGCACCAACGAAAACAAGACATGTCACGAAATCGTGACACTTTCGCTGCCTTGTGCTTTTCTCTGCCTTACGCCTACGAAAACGGAACATGTCAAAAAATTGTGACACTTTCACCTTTGAGATCTTCCTCCTTGAATTTGTCATGAAATCACGACGCTTCTTCTTCCATGCTCTTTCATTTTGCTTCTGTCACGAAATCATGACACTTCATCCTTCTCCTCTTTCTCTTCGCTTTGTACCATGAAAATGAAGCATGTCGCAAAATCGTGACACCTTTTTCTATCGGTCTCTCTTTCCTGCATTATGTTGCGAAATCACGACACTTTTCCTCCTTAGCGCTTTTCTTCTCATCGGATCATGAAAACCCGACATGTCGCGAAATCACGACACTTTTCCTCCTTAGCACTTTTCTTCTCATCGGATCACGAAAACCCGACATGTCACAAAATCATGACACTTTTCCTCCTTAGCACTTCTTCTTGCAAATTGTCATGAAATCATGACACTTTTCTTTGCCTGTGCCTTCTCTCCACACATGTCATGAAATCGTGATAGTTTTCTTTGCCTGCGCCTTCTCTCCAAAAATGTCATGAAATCGTGACGTTTTCTTTGCCTATGCCTTTTCTCCAAACATGTCACAAAATCATGATAGTTTTCTTTTCCTATGCCTTTTCTCCAAACATGTCGCAAAATCACGACATTTTTATTTGCTTCCGCCTTCTCCCCAAACATGTCGCAAAATCGTGACAGTTTTCTTACTTGCCTTCTTTGCTTCCAACATGTCATGAAATCGTGATAGTTTTTCCACTTGGCTTATTTGCCTCCAACATGTCATGAAATCGTGACAGTTTTTCTACTTGCCTTCTTCTCTGCCAACATGTCACGAAATCATGACAGTTTTTCCACTTGGCTTCTTTGCCTCCAACATGTCACGAAATCGCAACAGTTTTTCTAGCATTTTCTCTCTCCTCCAAGATGTCACGAAATTGCGACAGTTTTTCTAGCATTTTCTCTCTCCTCCGAGATGTCGCGAAATCACGACAATTTTGACAACATTTTCTCTCTCCTTCGAGATGTCACGAAATCGTGACAGAAAACATGTCATGATATCATGACAATTTTCTTACTTGTCTTTTTCTTTGATTCTTTGAATTTGGGTCACTTTTATCTTCTTGGAAATTTACTGTACATGCTCTGACTGCTCTGAACTCTTGTTCACTTCATCAACCGATCCAACTAATGACCTCTGCACTCTTGTCCATTGCATCAACTGATCCTCTGTCTGTGTTGACAACAATGACAATACTTTGGCTGCACCTTGCTCATTAATGAAATCTTGTCCATTGCATCAACCGATCCTCTGTCTGTGTTGACAACAATGACAATACTTTGGTTGCACCTTGCTCATCAATGAACTCCTGTCCATTGCATCAACTGATCAACCTAACTGTGTTGACAACAATGACAATACTTTGGTTGCACCTTGCTCATCAGGAAGGCCGAT